>PVJH01045789.1:0-12051 GCA_004026705.1 Nesogale talazaci
CGCCCACCGCAATGGGTCTGAAAGGGACTTGCTGGCACCGAGCCACAGCCGCCGCCCATTGCATATGAAAAGGGCGATACAGTACACCTCTCCTTCGGATATGCCCATTTTCTCTTCCTCAATCCCCAATCCTAGGACCTCCCCTGGAGCCCTCCCAGTGAAGGGTGTTCTTCCCACACTAATCGCTGGCTTAACCCCCCTTCTCCGCGGAGCCTTCTCTAAGCACACCGCCCCCCTCCCACCGGGCCGATCTCCTTTCTGTCTGGACAGAACTCACTGTCTGCCCTCCTTTGACGGGCAGCACCTACCACCTTGTATTTTTAGATGCTGTTCTCATGCTAATGTTTGCTATCCAATTAGATAATAAATTCTCTAAGTCTGGCAGCCAAATCTTTGTTTTTTTTTCTTTCTTGGGTCCCTACCAAGAGTGTTTGGTGATGGCTTACTGGTGATGGGTCTAAGCCTCTTTTCCCCCCTTCCCCTGGGGGAAGCCTGCTTTCCATGAGATGCACACAGGCGGGGCTGGTGGAATGGAAGGGTTCCACTGGGGGAACTTGCAGAGGCCAGGCCTGTTCTGAACAGCACTCGAGCAACAGAGAGGTTTCTTCTGTCAGCCTCCTCTCTTAGAAGGGAGTGGGAGGGCGAGGGAAGTGATATCTATTACTTCTCTCAGGGCCACACTGATCTACATTCCCAAGATGGGGACCTTATACAAAAGACAGCAATAAAAGCATTTTTTTAAATTAGCATATTATTTTTATATCTGATCTTAGAAATGATGCAATCTAATTCAATTAACAATTGGAGGCCAAGCAGATTGCAGGCAACTGAATGTCTTAAGATTCCAGGAATCAACACTAACTATAATACTATAAATGAAAGACACCAGGGGTGTTTATAAAGACACATTTATTGGCAGTGAAAATAGAGAAGAAAAAGAAAAGCTGGATGAAAATAACAGAAAAAGGAGAGGGGAGTAACACACACACACATATATATCATATACCTCTATCTTTGTGTTTTAGCTTCAACAGAGGAAATTTAAATTCAACAATATGATGGCTATTATAAAATGGCAAGGGACTTTGATAGGCATTACACTCAGAGAGGACGTTCAAATGATGACAAAATACAAGGAAAGATGTACCACCTCAGAGTCCTCAGAGATGCTAATCAGTCACCATGAACTACAAATCACTCACCCCAAGATGACCAAGTGCACACATACACAATCACATGTAGGCTACAACAAATGTTGCTAGTGAGGACGTAGAGAAATTGGGATCTTATCCACTGATGGTAAGAATACAAAATTCTACAGTCATTGTGGATGGCAGTGTATTGGTTTTCTAAAACAAAACTGAACAGAAAGCTAAACAATGAGCTACCACCTGCCACAGTGATTCTACTTCGTTATCTAAAACAAAGACTTGAAAGCAGAGACTCAAAAAAAGATGCTTACAACATTCACTGTAACCATATTCACAAGAGTCAGAAGGTTGAAACTACCTACATGTGCACCAACAGACGAAGGAATAAACACAATGTGATCCATTTATACAATAGACTACTCATCCAGCAAGTGGGAGATGTCTCGAAACATGCTACAGTATAGCTGGAGCTTGAAGACAATATGCTGAGTGAAATAAGCAAATCGTAAAGGGGCAACTATTGTATGACCTCACTTACACAAAAGACAAGAAAAGACAAATTGATGGAGACCAGAGTTTATCAGTGCTTAGCAGGAGGAAAGGGACAGAATGAGGGTTCAAGGTGATGGGGAAATTAAGCATAGAATTGCTCATCTAGCCAACTGCTGCAATTGCAATCAATGTTGTAAAAGGGTGAGTTGGCAAAAGTTGAATGATAGACATCACTACACAGTGATTAAGAAAGAAAGAGTAGTTGCTGAAACTGTTTACGTACAGTTAAAAACCTCATAGGAGTTAGTTCTTTGCCTCCGAGATTTTAGGGTCATGGTTTTATGAGATATTCTAGTTAATTGGCCTAATAATGTGTTTAGTGCTTCTGTTCTACCTCCTTCTTTGTTGTGTAATAGCTAGGATCCTAAAAGCTTTCTAGGGGCCAGGCAAGACACAATACCGTAGGTCTCTATTCACCTGAAGCAACAGGAGAGTCTGGCAGAGAAGTGGCTCATGACCTCTTTTACCAGACCATAAAAACTGGATGGTGGTAGGCTAACATCACCAAACATTTTGATTGAGGACCACAATGAATAATCCTGATTCACAGGAGAAAAATGTAGTGTGGAATTTCAAATTCTTATGGACTGCAGACTTTTTGAAGCCATCAAAGATAGATGAACTCTGACTGCTGCCCTGGGATGACCATTAAACCTTAAAAAGCATCATTTCCTGAAATTCATCTTAAAATCTAACAATAGTTAAACTAGCAGAAACTAAAGTAGCTGTCTTGGGCATTAGGCTCTTTGAGGAATCATCTAGACTGGAGCAACTTGACACCAGTAACCTGAAAGACTGGATCAGAAGCTGAGAGGGCAGGGCAAGTCAGAAAAGTAGGGTGAGAACAATTGCACAACTCAGAGAATGTAAGCAATGATATTAAACTGTGCAGGTAGAAACCGCTGAATCTGCTGTGTGTATTCAACTACCATAAAGTATGCAAAATTTAAAGGAAAGAAAAATTACAGTAAGGTATGGTTTATGTAGAAGTAAGCAGTCTGTGTTTCCACTTCAGTAAAAGCAACTAGGATTCTGCAAAAAGACTGCAAGCATAAAGCATTTTCAATAAATATTAGACTCGGCTTTTGACTAATCAGTGGCCCAGGAGATAAAGAGTAGAGCTTTCTGTGTCTCAAAGGATTATATATATTTTTTAAATGACTGAGAGACACTGGTTTTCCTGTTAGGGTGCTCACCAAGGACAAATGTATATATTTGATGTTATGCTACTATAAACAAAATGAAGTTGGCTTTTTGGTTTGGTTTTGTATCCCAGTATTCAGGTGGTGTGCGTGATGTCTAACATACTGAGGGGAGTGTGTCATGATTTCCCTCCAGAATTCAGAGCTCCTGGACATCACTGTAAGACAGCCATGACTCCTCACGATCTTCTGGTGGCAACGCGGTTATGTGTTGGGCTGCTACCTACCCTTCAGGTGAGCAGTTTGAAATCATCAGCCATAAAGAGTCTTGGAAACCACGGGGTCAGATCTCCCCTGTCCTGTACGATCTCTCTCTCTAGGAGTCGGAATCAGCTCAATGGTAGTAAGTCTTATTTAGGGTATGATGGGGGTGAGGGGATGTTCTCCCTTGTCACCTACGCCTCTGTCACAGAATGTAGAAACAGATAATGCTTTGAAAGAACCTCCAAAAAGAGGGAGGGGGGCTGTGAGAAGACAAATCAGGCAACACACACACATACACACACACACACACACACACACACACACAGTCATTTTGTCCTATTTCATTGGCTTGCTTGGTGCCAGAACCTGTGCCAGGGACTATTTCAAATACCGGCAAAGGCTACTCAAGGCTGACAGCTTTCAGCAGATAATTCAGATTTGAACAAGGAAAAAAGACCCGTAATCTACTTTCCTAAAGCAGCCAATGGAAGCCCCATAGACCACAATAAAAACAGCACTGCACAATTCCAGTAACATGCTGGCAGATGAGCCCCTGCACTGGACACATACCCAGGCACTACAGCGGACCTCTCTCGAGCAGTCATCAGGGAGATGGCCCAGGGGGAGGCAGCTTTCCCCTTTGGTCTTACACCTAAGTTCTCTAAGAGCTAGAGTCACTGCAAGGCAGGTGACAGGAGTCATCTCCCCCCTGGCAGAACTCATCTTGTCTTCTGAGGGAAGCCTGCATTGCAGACACAGAATTTCTGGGTTTTGTGGGATTTGCCTGCTTTATTTGAATTCGCAGAAAGAACTGATAAGTGCAGGTCCCCATACACTCACAAAGGCATGGTACACACATATGCATGTGTGTTGAAGGACACACAGATACAATGTGAGTGAGGGAGCACAGGAAGGAAGAGCCAGCACACACAAGACTCCCGCGGAGAGCAGTCTTTCAAGTCTGGGTCCGGTCAGAAGTCCCTGTGAGAGCTGCCTTTGGAGGGACTTTTCGGGCCCCACAGAAGGCAATGGATAGTCCCTCTGCGTGAACCCGCTCGGTCTTCCTCTTTTCTACTCTTCACCCTACTCCCCTCACTCTGCCCTTCTCTTTCTTCCATCTTTGCTGGTAAGGCAGGTCCTGTGGACCACACTTCCACCCGCGGTGCTGGCACAAACGAAAGAGCCTCTGCAGAGCTTGTACATGGGGCCAGCAATGCACCTGTTTCATTCCAGAATCCTGGGGTGTCTTCCTTAGGTCCAGGTCCCAGTTGATTCCCTCTGGGGCTCCCAAGGCCTTGGGAACTGGGGTGGGTGGGTGGGTGAGAGGAGGCGTACGGGGCTTGGGGGGCAATTTGCGATCTCAGAGAGCTTTTTTGGGGGGGAGAAGCACCGTGTGGTCTCTGCTTCCCTTCTGCCAGGCAGACCCTCACCCCACACGCGGCCCGCGCGCTCGTGGAGGGACAGAGATGGGACACCGGAGCCTGGTCGTCTCACCAGACCCTGACGCCCTGCAGCGCGGCGGGTAGATGGTATTCCCGGCTCCCGCCAGGGTCGCCTCCGCTGAAGCCCCTCAGGGCCAGCGATCCCGGCGGTTGGGGGCCCTGGGACCCGCCTGCATATCCGCCGCCGAAGCCCGAGCCATAAGGACCCGCGGCGGCGTAGCCTCCGTAGCTGGAATAGGGCGCCGCGGCCCCGCCGTAGGAACCGGGGAAGGCGGGCGCGCCGGGCCCCAGGCAGGGCTTGCCGTCCCGCACCAGCACGGGCACCGCCACCCGCCGCGGCGCTAGCGGGTGGCCCGCCAGTTCCAGGGACTTGTCCTGGCGCTGCCGCTTGCACTTGTAGCGGCGGTTCTGGAACCAGATCTTGACCTGCGTGGAGGTGAGCTGCAGCGCGCGGGCCAGGTGCTCGCGCTCGGGCGCCGACAGGTATCGCTGCTGCTTGAAGCGCCGCTCCAGCTCCAGCACCTGCGTCTGCGAGAAGAGCACGCGCGGCTTCCGCCGCCGCCGCGCCCCGGGAGGTTCTGCGCCGCCGCCGCCACCGCCGCCGCCGCGCACCGGCGAGGCTGCGCTCAGTCCCTGCTCTGCAAGCACAGGAGGAACCCGCATCAGCGCCAGGCTAAGGCTCCCCGGAGCCCCCTTTGGCATGCCAGGAATTTCTTTCCCAGAAGCTGTGCGTTCCTAGCCATGGTAATAGCAAAATGCGCGACTATGATGGATTCACAGCCTAAATAATATATATATACACACCTAGAATATATGACACATGTAGTATATATGAGTGTAGTATAGACTCTACAATCTATAACAAAAATACTCTATTTATAGAATATATTATATAAATACATAGTTTAGAGGATATTTATATTGATAAAATATGTTAATAGAGTATATGTGTGTATATCAATCAATACACACCCTACATATATAGTATTTCTCTAAGCACATCATTAGTGCGTATCATCCTTTAAAGTGTGATGAGGAGAGTCTGGCTACCAAGAAGACAATTTAAAAACATATACTTTTCAGAAAGCTTGTTTTTGAATGTTGGGTTTATCGCAGAAAGATGAGTGTGAATGTAACCGTGGGTGACGGGGAGGTATAGTTGTTAGGAAAGAAAAACAGTAACAGATAAAAAGTGGAAACTCCATTCTCTGGGAGCTTTTACTTCCAAGCCTCTTTTGTTTCTCCCTCCCTGAGGCAGGCCAGAACGCCACCCTCCCCTCTTCTGTAAGTTTTGGAGTTCTTGGACCTTCAAGAAGAGCCTGTGCCTTTGAACCCTCTCTGTCACGTTTCCCCAAGAGGTGATTCATCAGTCTAGAGCAGCTCCATTTCCCTCTTGGAATCCAGATCCTGCCGATCTGCCTTCCCACCCATTTCTGCTGTGAGGATCAAGGTTATTTGGCGTTCTTCCCTCTGATAGAAACTGTGAGAGGAGACTCCTGTAGGAGAAAAGCAGTTGAAACACAGAGAAGGAAAGTTTCTCTCTCCAGACCCGTTTTCTTCCTGCCTTGGCACCTTGGGAGGGGAGCCCCAGCAACACTCAGGGTATTCAGCTACCAGCCCATCTTTGCAACACCTTGGTGTTTTCCAGAGCTCCAGGGACCCCTGTCCGGCTGGCTTTCTCGGCCACGATGCTCTGTAATTCAACTGGTCAAAATAAACCAAGCTATTTCTCACTCCTGACTCTTGGTACAGCAACAGTGGTTGATTTTTGAGCGGTGGAAGATGCTGAAATCCACATCTCACTTTTTAAAAACAGTGACCTCTTTCCTTTGGAGTTATCTGTCGAGGGGATGGCTACAGCATCGTCCCCTTTCCACAGAGGGAGGACCCTCACCAGACAGCGGGTCTCCAGCCACTGGCCGCTGGTGCAGGACCTCAAGCATAGCCGCAGTGCAGCCTCTTCTCCCCGCCAATCTCCTGTCTTGGCAAAGACGGAAGGAGAGGAAATGTTGATTTTTTTAAAAAGTGGAAACTCACGCTGGGAGACACCCCAAAGCGTCGGGAGGCTGCACACTCTTCTCCAGGAAGAACAGGGCACAGCGAACCACGGAACCGCACCCCACGTCCCCACGCGCGAGTGCACACCAGCTGTAGAGAGGAGGCGGCTGTTTGGTATTTGATGTTTGAGGTGAGAGAAAACTTCCTTTAGGGGCACCTGGGCTCATAGCACTCCAGAAAATGACCAGGTGACGTACGCGTGGTGCGAAGCTGTGGATCCAGCAGGCCCTTCCTTCACTCCAGGTCCCCATCGGACGCTGGCTGGGGGAGCGTGAGCTCTCAGTCCGAGTGCTGAGCATCCCCCACCGCACAGTCCTGGGCCTCTCCGCAGCACTTCAACGGCCTCCTCCCGCCCCCCCCCTACCACTCTCACCCCCCCACCCCCCGCCAAGAGGCAGTCCCTGAAGGAGAAAGGAGAAAGCAGAGGGGCTCCTACTGCCCTGCGGGGCATCCAAGGTGGTCAATGCCTTCGTCAGTACAGAGTGGAAATGCAACCGCCTGAGATTGCCCCTTCGGCTAAGGGTCAGTGTTCCCCTGGCTGGCGCCCAGGCAGCGCTTAGGGACTTGGAGCTCTGCACCAACCTCTTTATCCATCGTGGGAGAGTTTTTGTTTTTGGTGAATACAGAGTCCTCGTGGGACCTTGCCGAGTGGACTTACCCTATCTTGTTCTGGAGCCTGGGAGTGGTTTGATGTTGGGGCGGGGGGGTGGAGCGCAGGCCTCTGGGGGTGGTCCTCCCCCTGACCTAGTTTAGGGTTCTGAGAAAAGAAGAGAAGTCTTTCCCTCCTTGGGAAGCCGGGGCCTTCTTGCAGGAGCCTTCTTGCCCTCAGGCAGGCCAAGCTCCTGTGCTCTCAGTGACCAGGACCCCACCTGAGCCCACGTCTCCCAGGGTAGCTGAATCCTGAGCTGTCTGTCCCTCCCTGGTCCTACATTCCAAGCCCACTGGGCCCACACGGGTGTGTGTGGGGGGGGGGGGGTCGAGGTAGACAGGACCCCACCTGATCCCCACTTCTAGGCAGAGGAATGTGAAAGGGAAGCAGGCCAGCCTGCACATCCCAGGAAGTGGGGGGGTCCACTGTGTCTCTCCTCCCAGGGCTGACGCTTTGTGGCTCTAGTTTTAGTAGCTGGCTCCTAGAGAGAGGCTCCTGAGACCAGGGAAGGGACTCTCTTCTGTGTCTGGAGAAGTGAGCAGGGCTCAGATATTGTCGGGTTGAGTGGTGGGGATGAGAGGCTACAGCTGTGGCGGTGTGATCCGTTTTTTGCAGGAACCGAAGAAAGGCTAGGAGTTTCGGGATACCAGGATACCGGGAAGGGGTGGCGGGTGGCAGGGAGACCTGTCCATGGAGGGATATTGATGAAGGAAGCTAGGAATGTCATCTCTCGCCGGTCTCAAGCCAACCAGAAGTCATCTCCCTCTCCCAGCCCAGTGTAGCCTAGGCCTGAGCGTGTACTCACGTGGCTCTTCCACCCGCTCCACGATCTTCTCACAGGGACTCCCCGGAGACCCTGAATCTTCCAGTCTCCTCGGGTCGTGGCTGCTCTGAGTGTTGTGAACCCCCCATCCACGCTGTTCTGGGGCCAGGCACAGGTACTGAGTGTTTTCCGGCCTCCCTGTAGGCCCTGGGAGTGGGGAGATCTTGGGGTGGCTCTGCTGGCGCTCCAGCCTCAGGATGTCGCTGACCGAGAACGGGGTGGAGGTGACTGGGTTCAACAACATCCCGGAAAACAAAGGGGGTAGGGTGCGAGCGCCTCCCGGGTTCCCCAGGAGCCCAGTGCCCTAAACTACCCGGTTCTAGTCGTCGAAGGGTCAGTGGGCCCCCATTCCTGGGACAGATGCCCAGGGTCTCTGCGGCGTTGGGCCATCTCTGAGGACTGCTGGAAGGGGAGTGGTGCGGAGACACAGGGCTGTCGGACAAGACCGCCGCCCCCATTGGTTCCCGCAGAAACCACGTGCTAATCCGGCACCTCCCCCCACCCACTCCCCCTCACTAAGCTCTTTCTCCTGGGGACCCTCTAATCTTGCCCATCTCAGCACCTCCCGGGGAAGATCTGCTTCAAACTGACGCCTCACAAAAGCAAGAAACAGTGCAGCGAGGGCGGAGTGCGGCTAGTGACTCTCCTGAGAGGATGGGGTCGGCAAGGGTCTACCCCGAGGGTATGTGCCGTGGGGGTGGGAGTTCGTGCTGGGAAAACTGATGGTCCAGACAACCTTGGTGCCATCTCTCCACTCCCAGGGTGGGAGGCAGGGGACCAACTGGGCATGCTGGGGCGGAGAGCCCGTCCCTGCCTGGGCGCCCAGGCTGGAAGAGAGAATCTGAAGCTAGCAGGGCTGAGATTCCGGAGGGAAGGTCATATGCTAATGTCTTCAGCGATGCCAGCCACTTCCCAGGGGAGCTACTAGGGCAGAGAAGGAGCTTGAGAGCGAAATTCTTTAAAGGTTCCCCTTTGAGTTCGTGAGGTTGGGGAGAAGCGAAGGTAACAGCCCTGCTCCACCTTTGAGGTCTCAGAGAGGGGTTTGTCTGGTTCTTCTGATCTTCACGTTCTATCTTTTCCTGTCTAAAGGCCATGCCTCTAGAGTGGGTGTGCTTGCATGTGGCTATGAAGTGCAGTGGGCATGAAGCGGGGAAGCTAGAGTCAGTGGCTCTAGTCCCCCAACGGAGCCCATCCATTGGGCTCTTTTGGGCAAACTATTTAACTTCTTCAGGAGCCCAGTTGTTAGAGTGGTTAAGCATGTGCAAGGCTGAGAACCTCAAGGCTATTTTTCCAGGAGAAAGACGGGGCTTTGTACTCCTGGACAGAGTTACAGCTTCAGAAACCCACAGAGACAGTTCTGATCCGTCCTGTAGCATCGCTATCACAATTGGCTGGATGGCAATGAGTTTATTTGTTTGTTTGTTTAGTATCTCAGAACTTTTGGCTTCTTTACAAACTGGAGATAAGGAGGAGCCTTTCATAAGTTTATTAAGGTATCTTTGTACCGGAATTAAGTGATACAATAACAATGAAACCACCAAGCCCTGTCCATTGCTATTATCATTCATGTACAAAAATTAAGGAAGCAGGAATTCCAAATACAGAGTCAAAGTATTGGAATGTTTTTAATCAACATGAGATTTCATCGGGGCCCTTTCTGGAGCTTCCGAACAAATGTTTCTTAAATAACCCATGCTTTACAGATTCAACGTCCCCTAAACTGGGTGTTGCTTCCTGAAACCCATATAACATGGACTCATTCTCTTAGGCTAAGTAATTCATAGACAGTTTTACCGTTTCATACCATTTCAGCGACCAGCAATGATTTCTCATTTATCTTTTCATTTGACTTTTACCTCTGTCCTGAATTAAATTTTGTGCCTTAAAATGTGACTTGTGGGCTGAGCCCCGGTGGCGTAGTGGTTGTGCGCGGGACTGCGGCCCACTGGAACGGAGATTCAATTCCAGCAGTGGGGCTGGCCCTCCTACTCCCACCACCAGAAAGCAGTGATGCCCGCCCCCCCCAAAAAAAATGTGACTTGTACTGCCTCTCTTTTGCGCCTGTGGTTAGAATCCCATTTGGGAGTGGATTGTCTTTGAATCTTATTGTTCTTAGGTGCCTTTGGTTTGGCTCCATCCAATAACCATCCTATCTATGCACAACACAATGAAATCCTGCACAGAACTGCACTCTCTTACAATTGTTCTTGTGGTTTAGCCTATTGTTGAAGCCACAGTGTCAATCCATCTCCTTGAGGATCTTTCTCTTTTTCCCTGCCCCCCTCCTTTACCAAACATGGTGTTCTCCTCCAGGGACTGGTCTCTCCTGACAACATGTCCAACGTATGGGAGATGAAGTCTGGCCAGCCTTGCTTGCCTCTCAGGAGCATGCTCGCTGCATTTCTTCCAAGACAGATCGGTTCGTCTTTGACATATTAATAAGATACAAAAGATGCCAGCAAGAGAAGCTGAGATTTAGACACTGAAGAATGCCCCGGGTTCAGAGGAGATGAGGACTTCTTCAAGAGTTGATAGAGAAAGCCCTTCTTCAGAGCTTGCCTGCACCCTGAATTTGGATTTCCAGTCTCCTAGTCTGTAAGAAATAAATTTGTGTTTGTTAAAGTCACTCTCCTGAGGTGTTTCTGTGACAGCAATGCCTAACACAACATTCGTTATAACCTTGATGCTTTCATTTTTAAAAATTTTTGGCTGAGCCCTAGTGGTGTATTGGTTGAGTGGGGGACTGTGGTCCATTGGCTTGGAAGTTCAAATCCGGCAGCAGCTCTCCAGGAGCAAGGCTGGGCCTCCCACTCCCATCAGAGGGCAGTGATGCCCCCCCAATAAAATTCTTAGTGAGGCAACTCAATCAGAATTTACAAGGCGGCCCAGTTAGTTATTGGCATGCAGCATTTCCCACTGCTCACAAAGAGATAGTACTGTTGCGCTTAGAAACAGTGTGATGGTGCACACGCTGATCGACATTTGATTATTTTATTCTGAATATAAAAGTAATGTGCATCCTCCTAAAGACATGGGAAATAAAGAAAAGTGGGAAAGACCATTTCCACACAGTGATGCCATTTTAGCACACTTTCATTTACATCGATGCATATATGAGGTTACACGTATATTCATATATTCGAGTTTGTGAGCATCTACATCAGTTCAGTTTTTGCAAACAAAAATTTAAATGACAGCATGATAGTCCATATGATGGATGACTAACAGAGTGCACTTCTACTTCTAGATTCTACCAAGAAAAAAAATTTAAAAACTGCAAATGAGGGTTCCAAAGACATATTTGTGCTTCTGTCCTTATCAGTACTCTAGACGGTTCTCTCGGGACAAGTATATAGAGGATATATGAATGAAAGACATATTGAAATGCTCACAAAATGGGATGCTCACGACTCCCAGAAATACATGTACCTGCCCCCTCGCAGAGGGCCAGACAAGCATGATCTGGGGATGGGATATTCAGGACCATGGGCAGGCAGGGATGTATGGTATTCCTGCTCAGCAGGGTGCTCAGCTCCCTCCAATCCAGCAGAACTAAAATTTGCTGGGCCTCTCCCCACCTTCAAAGGGAGGTGGAAGAGAAGACTTCCCTTCTAAAACAATATAAAGCCACAAACCCTACTGCAAGCTTCACCCAATATTGGAATTTTCACAGCTCAGCTTCCTGCCACCCTGTAGGAGGTCATAGTAGGGACATTTCCATAGAAGGGACTTGAAGTCCAAAGCCCTGGGTGCAAATCCTTACCCTTTCCTTACCCAGTTTGCTGAGGCTCAAAGGAGATCCTGGGCTCCAAACACCTGGGGGGGGGGGGCGGAGCTATTCCTCTCAAAGGGAAGCTCCTGCTTTGGCGGGACCTTGGAGCTGGGAGCTTGGCGTTCTCTCCCTTTCCCTCTCCCTCCCCTCTTCTCCTCCACCTCCTCTTCTTGCTTCCCCTCCCCCCCCCCCCCCCCC
>PVJH01045790.1:0-12203 GCA_004026705.1 Nesogale talazaci
CAAATTCTTCTCGGGATTCAGTCTTCCTGGTGTCCTTTTTGCCTTTTGAATAGTTACCTGATTTTTCATTCATTAAGCTGAGAATGTTTTCCTCTAGGAACTTCCTTGCTATTTTTGCTGTTGACTTTTCTGTTGTGTTTTATTCTGGTAATCCACTATTCTAATATTGTTCCTCTTCATAGCATCAAGCATTTTTCTCAGATTTTCTTCAGCTTCTCTGATTATCTTGTTTGACTCTCTTTACCATTTGTTGAAGCTTATGTCATTATCCTTGAAGTTGCTTGTATGATTCTCTGCTTCTTCTTATCTGTTGCTGAGGTCTGTGAATTTTCTTTTGTTACCTCATCTCTTAACTTTTGCATTTCCCTTTGTTGTGTGGACTTTATATCCTCTATTGTTTCATCCTTTTTCTTTATTGCTTCCCTCAAATCCTGTATGACTTCAAGTAGCATTCTGAAGATTTCTTTGTGAGGCAGATGAATGTGTATGCCTCTTCTATGAATGTTGTTGGGTTCAGGACTTCCCCACACATTTCTTCTTGTTTCTTCTGCTCTTTTGGTGAGCTTGTTGAGGAAGATTGCTGTCTTTGTGTCCTTTTGGGGGAGTTCAGCACCATTTTCCTGGAAATCAAAGAGTCCTGGCCTGTTTCTTTGGAAGATTGGTATGAATGATTTAACTGACTGCCTGTAGCTAACTGTCCTGGGGATATAGGTCATCGACTTTCCCCTCTGGGGTTTCCTCTTACCCTAGCCTAGTCTGTTGTCTGGAAGGCAGGTTGGATGGCACTCTCAGGGGACACTGGCCAGATGGTTGCAAGCCTCCAGAGTTATGCTGTGTGTGCTGATTTGGTGAGGAACTGGAGTGGTTTGATGAAAAGCATCAGAGGGAAGCCTTAAGGGGATGCTCTGTGGTGGATTGAAGTTATCAGCAGTTAGTAGACTATGGTGCCAGTCCAGGGAGAGTTGATGTTGTAACCAAGGGACCAGTGGTGGGATGCTGGGGACCCCATGGGGCCTGGGGCTGCACACTGAAAGGGGTATTGGTTTGGGCCATAATTAGTAGGCTTTAGAAGACTCTTTGTCATGCCCCAAACTGGTACAACCAATTTTTGGACTAGACTGTGGCTTTCAGCTACATTTGTTTTTCCCTGTTTTGTTGTGTTAAGTACTGTCAGCTGTGTGCCTGTTTTGTTAGGTTGAAACTATGTTAATGGACCAGATTTCTGGTGGTTTACATCGAAAGTTACACAAAAGACCATGGCCTCAGATTGAAAGTCTTTTTGTTTTTGGGGCATCACTGCCATCTGGTGGTGGGAGTTGGAGACCCAGCCTTGCTGCTGGATTTGAACCTCCAACCCAGTGGGCCGCAGTCCCACACACAACCACTATGCCACCAGGGATCAGCCTGAAAGTCTTTTAAAAGTGTTTTCTTGTCTGTTTTGTTTCAATATTTGCCTTGTAGGGTGCCCTGGTATCAAGACTGTTCTGTGCTCTCCCTGAAGGAAGGAAGATCGGATTATCCAAGTGGGTTTAGATCCCACTGGGACTCAGTTACCCCAGAATGACCTCTTGTGTCACTCACAACAACCTCCTGCACAACTCTGCAGACTGTGCTACAGGAATCTATGTTTTACAATGGGCAAATATCCTAGGACCTCTCCAATTGTACCACATAAAGTGTCTCATTATCTGTTGCTACCTGGGCTGGCAGGTGGGTTGCTGAGCAGAGGAGGAAAGAGGATGGCTAATGCAATCCTTCTGTTTCTGGGAAGGGAGATGCAAAATCTGTGAACTGAGCAGAGTGCAGTGTGTGAGACCCTGGTGGCTAGTTCTTGAAGCCTTTTGGTGAATCCAAGAGCTTATGATCACCTTTAGACAGGAGATTGGGGAAACTACTGCAAAATGTGGGTATTGGATCTCGGACTCAGGAAGGGGTGGCACATGATGTTCCACTGGACCTGTTTAGGGATAAGCAGAACCTGAGGACAGGTGTCATAAATTTAGAGCATTTCAGCAAGGTCCTGAATTGGTCCATAAATGTAAATAAAAGGGGGTGGTCTGATCCGCAAACTCCAGTACATTTGAACACTATTTCTGACACCTTGCCTACCACTATTTTTCTTCTTATCTCTTAATGTTTCAATATAATAGCTGGAGTACTGGGCAGATGATTCTACCGGGATAACATCTTGAAACAAACTCCTCTGTGATGTCATACAGTCTCTGTTCTTTTGTGATTAATTACACTTACTATAATGTCCTACAAATATATCGATGTCATGAAGTCTCAGAATTTCATCATTTCTTTAATGATGCGATACATATAAATCTATTGTGTGTATATACTGAAGTTTTTTTTCATCCTTCCACTGGGGAACATTTTGTTTGTTTCTATCTTCCTGCTATTGTGATCAACACTGCAATGGACATGGGTATGAGGGTATTGTATGGGTAACATCTGATCTCCTCCAGCGTTTAGCCCTGATTTTCAGAAGTTACTTTTCTATGAGACTGAAGTCAAATCTGCCTTGATGATGCATCCCTTTTTTCCCTATTACACCAATCATCCCCAAACCACAGCATTCTCTATTTCTGTAACTGAGGGCAATAACTCATTTCATTGCCCACCTAAACCCACAGAGTATATTCCCAATCATGAATCTAATTATGGAACATGACTGCTGATAATTCAGGCTACTATTTGAATAAAGTTATTCAATCAGGGCATATTCTCCTCTTCCATGCTCCCAGTCACACCTCTTCCTGATCCTTACCCTATTGGGCTGGATTCTGTTCTTCTAGGGAAATATTATAAACCTGTTTTTGAGCTGTCAATAATTGCCAAAAAATGCATGATCATCCCACATGTCACAAGTCAGTCTTCTGCCCCAAAGTATTCAGCTCTATTTGCTCTGGGGGCTGGGAAACTCACTACTGTGTCTGATGCTATGGACCCTGGTCCTGCTCCTGGTGCTCATTTGCCATGCCTCTAGTGTCAAAAGTGTTTCCTAGGTTAAGGGTGTTCAATGTGCAAGGGATCTTGGACTCTAAATGACATACTCTACTTCTGGTCCTTTACCTCTTGCTGATAGAGTTATTTCTGCGTCTTGATTTTGAGATAGTACTGTTAACAAATGTTTAAAATTGAATTATAAATTCCAATCTGTATCACCTTGACCTTTCTATTAGACCCATTAGGAAAAGGAAAATCTTTTGGTGGAAGTAACAAAATCCATGACTAGAAGAGAAGAGTCAACTAAAATATTTTACTTAGCTTGCAGTGTGTATATATGTATTGTGTAGGGTATATAATAAGATGTGTTATTTCCTCATTGCATGGTATTTATATTACCGGTTCTTTAAGCAATCATCATATGCCTTTCACATAAGGCTTGAAAGCCCTATCAACAGATGAGTATTTCAATCTTTTCATTACCCTATGTGGGAGTTATATAATTGTTTGTCAATTTGAAAGGATTATGAGTGTAGGAGTGGAGTCTAACCAGTCAATCAGGTAATAGTCAATGAGGCCTCTGTGTAGACATTGCCTTCTCTTGAGGATTCTGGGAAATACTGTATTCCATCTTGGATGCAGGAGACAGAATCCCTCTGCTTACTCCCAGGGACATATTGCAGTTGATAAGACACAGGGAACTACTCTACTGCCCTCAGCTGGAGAAGTCACTTGAGTACCCTGCCAGAACTGAGATGCTTACAACACCACTGATCCATACAACTTCCCACCTGCTGACCTGTGATCTTCCTGCATTTATAAATTATCAAGAATTCATGAGGGAGGGAATGTGGGGGAGGGAGGAGAAAAATAGGGAACTGATACTAAGGGTTCGTGTAGAAAGAAATTATTTTGGGAACGATGATGGGAGCAATGTACAAATGTACTTGACACAATGGTTGTTTGTATGTACTCTGATGGAAGTTGTATGAGCGCCAATAAAATGATTTAAAACAATCCCAAACAATACCAGAAACAAAAACACCACCAACAACAATGGAAAGTAAAAAGTAAGAAAAATGAAAGTTTTACATCAATATAAGTTGTTTTTTTCACAAGGTCATATTTTATAGGTTATCTAGTGATGTCCATATATTTTTGGTTATGCTTAGTATTACTGACAAGATCTAACAAGCCTCATGGCACTACACTGATAGACCCCATGCCCTGCGTACTGGAGAAACTATGCTTCTTGCCAGTGCTGAGATGTTTATAACACCACTGGATCCCAAGACTTTTTACCCACTGACCTGTGATTATTTTGCATTCAGCATCATTGCATATGTTACATTAGTCTGAAGATGACCTTATAGACTAGTATTGGACATATGGCCACATAATGGATTTATGGGTTTCAACTAGACTTGGCTAGAATACTTTATTAATGTACAATTAACCTCTATATTAATCTCTCTCTTAAACACATTGATTTAAGAGATTTGTTTCTTTGGATTTGTTTCTCCACTCTACCCCAACTAATATTATCTGTATTTATATCATCTATATCATCTATATATATGCCATATATATTTGCTATTCAAGTGTGGTTGGTGTTGGCAGACAGCTGTTCTTGTTAAGGAGCATGAAGTCATCTCCAAACCATAGCGACCCAATGAACAACAGAATGACACACTATACGGTCCTGTGCCTTCCGCACAATAGTTTGTATACAAGATATACTCAAAGGAATTGGTGGCCTGTAATTCTGTGTGTCAGCTGTTTTGTACAGTGCCTTCATCTCCTTGGTACTTAGTCTGACTCTTCAGTCTTGGCTTTGATGCTTATGGTTCCAAATAAGTATGCTAGATTTTAGTTACTACTTTTTCTCTGTCTTCATTGGAAGAGGAGCATCAGGAAATGTCATATGATATGTTACCCTTGGAATACCTCCTTTCAAATACTTAATGGCACTTGATTTTTTCACAATTTCCTGGCAAAATGACATTGCTTTGGGTTTTATATTTCACTCTTAGAACGTACTGTAGGCTACCTTTTGGTGTCCCCTACTCCAATATTTGGTAATCCATGGAGAACTAATTAAAAGATTTAAATCCCACCTTGAGAAATTTAGAAAATGACTGCAAGCAGGATTAGGATCTTAATGAATCTCCTGTGAATGCAGCCGTCTTTTATCAATCATTGAATTGTGGTCAGTTTATCTGGCTTTTCTAGCCATAATTCCTTATGTAATGCATTATAATTTGGAACTCATTACCTGCGACTTTATTTCCACTTTAGAGGGAATTCTCTACTATACTAATTGACAGGATTTGCATGAGGTTAAGTCCTGCCTAGAGTGTGTGAACTCAATCATATCCATTTAAAAGGGGGCATCTTTAGACTCTCCCTTAGGAGAAAGTATAAATTAAACCACATCCTCTGACATTTGGAGGCATCTTTTAAATTATTCTAATAGAAGGTGTGATTTAAGAAACCATTATTTGTTTTCCTTGGCCGGGATATAAATTCTGGAACCACTATGCAGTTTTTACACACTTCGCCTAGAAAGCCATATGTCTGTTTCTTGACTGAGTTTTGGTAGAAGCCAGAAGCTCTGCCATGATTTTGAGATGTTTTTGGCTTCTGGCTCTGAACCCTGCACTTAACTAGCCTCTTCCTAATCTTTGTATTTTGAACAGGACACTTTAAAGTTTTATGAGGTTCTAGGGGATGTTGTATTCAATCACAGAACCCAGGGACATAAGGGAGGACAGTCAAAGAACAAGTGGAGGAAAAGTGGAGAAGGAAAAAATCTTGGAAGAGTTGGTCATTTGGGTCATCTTTAATGTCCAAATCCTTGGGACAGTTGTTGTCATTAAGTGCAATTGAGTAGATTCTGAATCAAAGTGACTCAAGGTGCAACAGAACCAAACACTGTCCAGTCTTGCACCCTTCTCACAATTGTTCTTATGTTTGAGCCAAATGTTGCTTTCACCATTTTATCTATGGATTTTGTCAAGTGCCTTCCCCCCTTTTTTAATGTTCCTCTATTTAAGCATTATATCCTTCTCCAGGGGTTGGTCCCTCCTGACAACATTTCAAAGTACATGAGACTAAATCTTACCATCCTAGGAGCATTCTGGCTGTACTTCTTCCATAGCAGATTTATTTGTTCTTTTGGCAGTTCATGGTACTCTCAATAGTTATTACCAGCATCATAATTTAAAGGCAACAACTCTTCTTAGGTCTTCCTTATTCATTGTCCACCTTTCAAATGCATATGAGATCATTGAAAATACTATGACTTGAGTCAGGTGCACACTCTTCTAAAAGCAAGATCATTGGTTTCCAACACTTTAACAAGGTCTTGTGCAGCTAATTTATTCAATGAAATATGCTGTTGATCCTTGACTGATATTTCCATGAGCATTGATTGTGGATCCATGAAAGATGAAATCCTCGATAACTTCAATCTTTTCTTGTATATTTACAATGATAACTGATGGAATAGCCTGGAATTAATTTTTCTAGAAGAACTGATTACAACAATCATTCAGTAGATCCTATTCTGACCACTCACGTTCATCTTACTGTCCCAAGTTTTAGTGCTAGTTCAGAGACTGTATTTTAAAAAGTTTTGGACATTTAGGAATGTTTTTCTCCAGTTTTCAAGCAATGAAATAAATAGCTAACTGTCCTTTAGAGAAAATGTGGGCATATATTCATTTATGGTTTTTTTTCCAGAGAAATTCTTTGATAAAAAATGTCTAGAACTATGTGAACTGTTTTAGGAGCTAGCAAATATGCTTTATTAAGGAGACCTGATCGAAAAATGGTTAAGCTCTCTTGTAATCAAGAAGTCTGTTGTTTGAACATACTATTGGTTTCATAGGAGAGGAGAAAGCATGACTGTGGTGGTCATGCCCTTATGTTAATTTCATGATTGAGATGTAGGGGTGGAGTCTAGCCTGTTTATCTGGAGATAGCCATTGAGTAGCCAATGAGGCCTCCGTGTGGGCATGGCTTTCTCCTGAGACTTCTGGGAAATCTCACAATATTTCCCTCATGGAGATGAGACGCTATCTCCCCAGTTGTTGGGAGTTAGTCTCAGAGACCATGAACTACGGACAAGATAAGATGGCAGCGTCCGAGGACCTGAAGGAGCCAGGGGAGAAGCCACGCGGTCTTACCCTGATGGAACCAGACCTCTGAAGCTGGAGAAGCTATGTGGAGATCTCTGCTAGTGCTGAGTTGCCTCTACCACCATTGCATGCTGTTGATGGACCCTGAGCCCTGGAAGCGAGGAGCCATGGGAAGCCCCCTGCCGGCACCAGGATTCTGCACCCACTGGCCTGTGATTTTGTGAGTCAGAAGGAAACTTTATAGACTGATATCGGACATATGGGCTAATATCGGACTTATGACTTTGAACTGGACTGGGTTGGGATGCTTTCTTAATATCCTATTCCTCTTGCTTATAAGCCATACCCTTATATCCATATGCATGTCTATGAAATTTATTTCTCTAGTTTACCCGGACTAACACAATGACTTATCTGTTCTGTTAAAGATTATAGCATATGAAAACATGTGGGAATGTTCTATTCTGTCTTAAAGTGTCACTTAGAGTTGGATTATATGCAATGCACAATAATAAACAATTTATTGTTATTATTATTTGCCTATGAGTAGTAGTTAGGTAATTTTATGTCAACTTGAAGATGCATTTATGTGTAGGAGTACAAAGTAACCTGTCAATCATGTCACAATCTGATGCTGTCTCCTTGGAGGTGTGGCCTTCCTGCTTGCTGGTCACCCTGGAAGCTTTGTACCCACTGCCTTGTGGTCTTCTTGTTTTCTACAGTATTGCATGTGGATGCATAAATCTGAAAAGGAATTTATAGACTAGAATTGGTCATATTGCCCTGAGTTTAACTGGGCTGGGATGTATTCTTGACATATAATTATTTCTTGATATAAATCTTTCTTGTACATATTGGTGTCACTGAATATGTTTATGTAGTTAATGCACAGAGACAATATTCTTGTTCCTGCCTAAAAATATCAGACATCAATCAGCCACTTTGAACTAGCTCTCCCTGTCATTACGTCAACAGCAACTAATAGTGACCCTATAGTAATTGCCCTATGGTACTGCTAAGATGGCAAGACTATAGAAGTCATCTTTCTGTGTAGTGTTTGGCTAGTTTGAACCTCTGATTTTTTTCATTAGCAGCTGAGAGCTTGTGCAACTGAACTACCAGAGTTCCTTTCCGATATATAATGATTTATCTACTACCAAATAGTCTTACAACCTAAAATACTCAAATTAACATTCACTCCTGTTCCTCCTCCCCATGCATTACTAATCTTTCCCATTTTCTCCTGGGATTCTGTGATCAGAGAACTCAATCTCATTGCGGTCACCCTCGTGCCTTTATTATTTTTTGTACTTTACTCTTCGTTTTCACTTACCTAGCCTTTTAATGAATAAATTTTCTGGAATATGAGAACTTATTTTTTGTCTGTCCTGTGCCATGGTGATTTTGCAGTACCTAGAACAGATGCTAGTATGTGGAAGCACTTAATAAGTAATTGATGCACTAATGAATGGATGCATGAATGATAATCTACCTGCATGCTCATGTTTGAATGTTAAAGTAGATAGATTTTTAGCTATCTGAATTGATCCACCTAAAGTAATGGACATCTAAATTTTAAGATGTACTACCTAATTATACTTCAAATGGATTTTACTAATGCACATTCTCATCAAATATGTATGAGTACCTATTTTCATAAGTTCCTCCCAATATGTGACTTTAGATTTATTCTCAATCAGTATGGGAACACATTCTACAAATTTAATTTACATTTCCTTAATCATTAGTAAATGTAGACAAATAAATTTTTCCTTTTTATATATAACACATTTTTCTTTTTCCTTTTTTGGGGCTGTTTATACACCTTGCTCATTTTCTCATTTTATTGTAAGCATTGATTTGTAGGTCATCTCTTTGTGGATATTCATTTGGATTACTATAAGTATATATCACAATGGTTAACCATTTGGCAACTAATCAAAAGTTTGAACCCAACAGCAGCCCTGCAGAGGAACATGACAGTCTCCTTACATACATATGTGGAGCTTTAGAAAACCCAAGCAGGCTTCAGTGACACTGTGAGTCAGAATAATCAGGCTGGTACTGGGTTTGGTTTCTTGTCATCTATACACACAAATATATATTATGTATGATATATCGTGCATATATTATGTTAGGCATTACATGTCATATACATCATATATAATATCTTACATTATACTGTTATTGTTTTTAGGTGCATAAAGTCAGTTCCAAACTACAAAGACACTATACACAATAGAATAAGACACTGCGTGGTCCTGCACCATCCTCACAATAGTGGTTCCTTTGCCTGAGAGTATTGATACAGTCACTAGGTCAATCCTTCTCATCAAGGGTCTTCCTCTTTTTTACTCTCCATCTACTTTACCAAACATGATGTTCTGTTCTAGGAACTGTTTTCTCTGACAATATGTCCTAAGTGAGTGAGGCAAAGTAATGCCGTCCTTGCCTCCAAGGAGCACTTGGCCATACTTACCAAGACAGATCAATTTGTCTTTTTACCCATCCATGGTACTTTCAATAGTCATCTCAAGCACCATAATTCAAATGTAAAACTTCTTCTAAGATATTTCCTATTCAATGTGCAACTTTCACATGCATACATATATTACAGTGGAGCATTCTATGACACTGTTGTCCTCAAAGGAACATCCTTGCTCTTCAATACTCTTAAGTGACCAGACGGCCTGCTTTTTAACAATTTAGCAGTGTCCCATGGCATTTTCAAATTAAAATAAATACATTACAATACTTTTTTTTGCATTCTATAAACCTTTTTTTTGCTCCACATAGACCAAATTTTTAATCAAGAACCCTTACCTCCCGGTTAATTGTGTCCTATTTAAAATCTGGTCACTTTATCTAATGCAAAATATCTTTTGATGTATTGATTGTGGATCCAAGAAAAACAACATCCTCAGCAACTTCAATTTTTTCTCCATTTATCATGATGGCCTATTGGTCTAGTTGTGAACATTTTGGTCTTCTTCACATTGAGTTATAGTCCATAGTTATAGTCCATAGAAGACTACAACCCTTGATCTTCTTCAACAAGTGCTTCAACTCCACCTCACTTTCAGAAAGCAAGGTTGTGTCACCTGCGTACAGCAGATGATTAATAAGCCTTCCTCCAATCCTTCAATGAAATATTTGCATGCCTCTCCATAAAACACAGATTCTTTGGTTATTTGGCCAACATGTGCATTGGACAATTGGTTGCATGAGAAGACGCAACCCTACTGTGCACCTTTTCTTTTTTAAGCATGCATTATTCCTTTGCTCTGTTCAAACAGCTGTCTAGCTATCCATGTACAAGTTCCAGCTCAGCACAACGAAGTGTGCTGCAGTTCCCATTTTTCTCTAGGTTTTCCACAGTTTATTATGGGCCACACAGCCAAATGCCTTTGCATAGTCAATGACACAAGTAAAATGTCCTTCTGGTATTCTCTGCTTTGAGCAAAGATCCATCTGACATCAGCCATGATGTGCATTATTCCATACCCTTTTCTGAATTTGGCCTGAATTTCTGGAATTTTCCTGTTAATATGCTGTTGTTTTTAGTTGATTTTAGGTAAAAAATTTACTTTTGTATGATATCATTGCTATCACTCCTTGGTTTGAGCATTCTGTTGGGTCATCTTTCTTTGGAATGGGCACAAATACGAATCTCTTCCAGTCACTTTACCAGGTGGTTCTCTTCGAATTCCCTTGGCACAGATGAGTCAATGCTTCTAGCATTCCTTTAGCTGGCTGAAACATTTCAGTGGGCCTTCTATCAATTCCTGGAGCCTTGTTTTTGACCATTACATGCACTGCAGCTTGAACTTCTCTCTTCAGCATCATTGACTGCTGCTCTTATGCTACCCCCTGAACTGTTGAGCTGTCCACTAATTTTTTATGGCACACCACAAATTGTATGTTGTATAATATATGATATTGCATAATATATTATAAACTTTCTTGAGTTTGTTGCCTCTATCTTGATGCTATAATATTTTTAAATATAGAAATTGGTAATACATGTGGAAACTTTATCAGCTTTTTCTTTCTTTTTATACTTAAGGTTGAATGTCTTGCTTTGGAAGGTATGCTAAGCTGTGTTTTCTGAAGCAAAGCTCTTTAAATTTTGTGTTGTGACCTGATGTGGGTTGAACAACTATATGTTAGGATTGTAGATATTTGATAACAGTTAAAACACTCTGAATGGGCAACAAGTGAAAATTAATCTAAAATCAAATGCATAATGAATTGTAGGTGCTTCATCCAGTGCTTACTTATGTTGCAAATTCCTTGTCCATAAAAGCGTCATGCATTAAAATAGTTGAAGAAATCCTTCTCTAGAGAAACAAAACAAGTGATTTGTGTGTGTGTTTATCTATAGAGAGAATGGGAAGTTTAGATCAAAGAAAGGCTGCTACATTTGTAGAACCTGGTACACCCAGTTTTGCCTAAAATCTGTAGGTTTCCTGCCTCATATTGGGAGCTGAAGAACCAGTATAAGCATGAACACGGCAGCCTACAGAAGCAGATGAATACAAGATCAGGGTGCTAGACTTGTGACATGAAAGACAAATTAACCCAGTGTTAACAGGCTGCTAATGGCTCCCAGGAGCAGCAGACAATATGCAAGTCCATTGGGAAAAGTCCAAAGAAACAGAGATTGACAAACCAGATGCAGGATGCTGATGAAACAGAAGACAAGCAAGTTTACAAAATTTTCTATTTATATTACATCCTAATGTAAAGAAAATCAAAATATTCATAGTTGAGTCAACAGGTAACTTTATGATAAAGAAAAGCTTGAAGTGTTCAAAGATCCACCATCAACATTCATAGAAGCAGAACCAAGAGATCAAAGGACTCATTGCATTGGGTAAACCTGTGATTTCTTTAAAGCATTGAATAGAAGAACGATGTCATATTTTAATTTAAATTTTATTTTATTGGGGGTTCTTACAGCTCATCACAATCCATACATAAATTCATTTTGACAAACACATCTTCACATATGTTGTCATCATCTTTTCAAAGTATTTTCTTTCTACTTGAGCTCTTGACTTGAGCTCTTCCTTTTTGCACCCTCCCCCATTTTCCAACTCTCCCCCA
>PVJH01045791.1:0-12151 GCA_004026705.1 Nesogale talazaci
TGGAATTTAAACAACAACAACAGCAATAGCAAAACAACCCAAACCCATTGCTATTGATGGATTCTGATTGACATTGACTCTATATAGCAATGGTTCTCAACCTTCCTAATGCCTCAACCCTTTAATACAGTTCCTTATGCTGTGGTGACATTCCCCCCACCATAAAATTATTTCCGTTGCTACTTCATAACTGTCATTGTGCTTGTCTTATGAATCGGGTGAGCCTTGTGAAAGGGTCATTCACTCTCCAAAGGGGTCCCGACCCACAGGTTGAGAACTGCTGCTCTATAAGGTTTCTGAGCCTGTAAAGCTTTATGGTAACTCCTCTTTCTCCCCGGGAGCAGCAGATGAGTTTGAACCAACAACCTTGAGGGTAGCAGCACCACCCGTACCTGACAAGACCGCAGGCCAGAGGAGCCAACCTGTGAAACACCTCCTTTCCAGAGAATAGTGCTTTCTCTGAGTCCTCATGGGAAGTCAGAGCACTACTGAAAAAAAATCCTATTTCTTCACATCTTTACTTTGAAGCATGCATCATTGAGACATTCGTTATTTAAACTTTTTATTTAAACCTTGGTTTTTAATTGTTGTTAGCCGCCACCCATTCTGTTCCATTTTATCGCGTTGAGGCCCATGCATGCCAGAACAAAGCGCTGCCCCATCCTAGGCCACCCTCACGGTTGTGGCTGGTTAAGCTCATTGTTGCAGCCAGTGGGTCTGAGCATCTCCTTGAAGGGTCGTCTTTTTTTCACATTTTGCCAAGCGTGATGTCCACAGGACGTGAGACGAGGTCTCACCATCCTCCCTGCTGCAGCACAGTCTGGCTGTCCTTCCATGACAGATTTGTCTGTTCTTCTGGCAGTTCAGAGATGTTCTGTAGTCGAGTGCAAACAAAATCACCCTTCTCTTCTTCATGTCTGTGTTTTCAATAGGCATCGTTCAGGAGGATGAGTACGACAATGAAGGGGAAGACTTTGGTGAGCTGCGTCCTATCAAGCGTTCACGGAAATGTGGAAAGCAGAGGAAATACTAACGTCCAGTCAGATGTTCCCTCCTACACGTTCAGTGCATTTCATCCTGACTTCTGAACGTTGGGTAGAAAGAAAACGAATATTGGTGTTAAAAAGGATATCTAAGAATGCTTTTCTTTCTTTGTTTTTAAGACTGCCTTTCTTTGCTCCCCCCCCCCCATTGTTATTTCTCTTTTAATAGTGGCTTAGGATCTGACTGCTCCCCCATCTGCAGGGACCAAATACGTCTTTTCCAACTTAAAAGTCTAACAGCACTAGATGCTTATATCCAACCATACACAAGTTAGAGGAGCCGTAGTTGAAGGGGGTTCTAGGACTCGACTCCGATTCCCTCTGGTCCTCCAGCTTATCTCCAGCCTCATGTGAGCCTAGCGGGAGATACACTGTTTAAGGTACTCTCATCTCAGAGGAACCCTGGTGGCTGTAGCCATTAAGCTCAGCTGCTCCCTTAAAGTGTGACAGCGTGAACCTGCCCAGCTGCCCCATGGGGGAAAGAACAGGCCTCTGTTTCTAGATTTATAGCCTAGAAGAGTCTCCGGGGGCAGCTCTACTCACCACAGGGGGTCACTGCGTCACTGTGGGTTGAAAGATGACCAGACAGCACCCCCCAAAACAGCCCTCATCTCAGAGTTGCTGGGCCATCGCTGTACAGGTCCCCTCAGCTCCCATCAAACTGCTGTGACACGGACTGACAGCTGGGGAGCTGGGGGTGTGCCGGGCTCTCTGCTGGCCCACCATACCTAGGCCATACCAGGGTCATCTCTGAGCCCATGTGTAGTCTAGTTCCTTCTTTTACATGTTAGCCTTCTCTCTCTCTCTCTTTGAGAACTCTTTATGCACTTCCCCCCTCCCCACACAGCTTTTTTTTGGGGGGGGGCTGGGGTGTTGTCATTCTCAGCTAATTGTGTAAGTCACAGTTAGACTACCTCAGGATGTAGTCAAGAATTTGCCCAGGTCCTTCTGAGTGGCCAGCCTCAGTGCCCTTCCCATAGAGGGAAAGGCTGGGAATGTGTTCTGGAGGTTCCGGGTCTGCGTCTCCAAGGTGGCCCTAACTCTCTGCCTGGGCTACGGTGCAGACATTCCAGATGGTATTGTGTGTGCAGCCCAGTGTGTCTCGTTATCTCGCTCCTCCCTGGCAAGCTTGCCATCCTCGCTTAGGATGACATGGTGATGAGTCCTGCCCTTCCCCCCTCCCCCTTCCCAACCGCTGAGTTCACCTCAGTGGGATAATAACCAGCAGAGCTACAGGTTAGGAGCCAGTGGACAGTGAGGAAGCCAGCTCTTGCTTGGTGGGGGTTTGGCCGGGAATCACTGCTGCTTGGCTGGTAGATCCTGTGCAAGAAGGGCAGGGTAGGGCCTGTTCATGGGAGAATTTTACTCACTACCTACAGGCCAGATACCCACAGGATAGCCCCTTGGGAGAAGCCATCATGCCTTGGTCCCTACACCCTCTGACCCCCTCCTCTTCAGCTCACCCTGGTGCAAAAGGTCAAGTTCACCGTGGTCCTTAATTGTTTTGACCTCACAACAGAACCGACTCTTCCCATGCTGCTGCTGCTGCTGCTTCTGCTGCTCATCGTTGTCGCCCCATTAGATTTCAAAATGACCCTGTCTTCTTGAAATGTTTATGTTTCCAATTTTATCAGTCGTTTCTCATTGCAATTCCAGGTGTCTTTTATAAATTTCATATGCCAGAAAAATAATACATATGTGCACACACAAACATCCAAATCAAATCTTGCTGTATTACCACACTTTTATATAAAGTTAAAGCGTTTCTCTTACCTGCTGGTGTCCTGTTATTTATTTCTAATCTCTACTCAGAGAGAGAAGGGAATCAACCTGGCTGCTTCAAACATGCTGCACCTCTGGAAATGAAGAAGTCCAGGGATGGAATCCAAAAGTCAGTCCAGGGGCTGACAGCTGCCCTGTGCAAATACTTTTTTTCTGAGTCTGGGGGAGTGGGTAGGGCATGGATATTTGTCAGTGTTTGCTGCAAAGATTTTTTGTTTACCTGTTATCCTGGGAGGCAAGAGACCTAGGAGGCAAGATTGAATCCTAGTTCTGTAATCCTGAGCTGAGTGGCCTGGTGCAAGTTAGATTCACTCAATACTGTGTACTCAAGGATAGAAGGACCTTTGGAAGGGGGTGGGGGAGTGTCATCATCTGCTGGGGGGAAAGCTGGAGATGTGGACACATGGGGTGGGGGGTGTGCCCTGGGTTCTGCGTGGACCTCTGGGGTCTCTATGAGTCGCAAAGGACTAGATGACAGTGACTTTGGTTTTATTTGGAAAGCCCCGATGACCATCAAGTCGTCTTACTTGGAGCCCATGGTTCCCATCCACTATTGATGCACGTCTGTCCTTGAGCATTTGAGAGCTGCCCCCCTCAGCCCTTTATCTGTCTTTTGTCCTAATGAATCCCTAAAGGAAAGTGGCCACCACCTGACAGGGACATGCACTTGGCTCTACAGTAGCCTGCGGCCACCTGGCCTCTGGCCCCCCAGGGACAGGTCAAAGTGATTGAACAAAGTCATTCCCATTGGGCAGCCCAGCCCCACCCTGAAACTAACTGGAGGTTGGCTTCACTCTTCCTTGGCACCCTCGTCCCTCACATCCTGAGTACCGTTGTTCACACACGTGGGTCCCAAACTTAGGATTGAAGACATTAAAGTTCATCTATGCTTGGCCCATGAAAGCCTACCTGCCTCGGAGCAATTCCCTTGGAGTTCAACATGAGCCCTAGGTTGGCTGGGCACCCTGGGAAGTACCCAGCAACCCTAGAGACCATCCCCTGGAGCTTTGTATAACCTACAGCTCATGCAACACTTCCTGTCAGCTAAAGACAGAAGAGAGATGAATGCTCAAGGGATTCTGGTGCTTGCCCAAACCCACTGGCCAGAGAGCATCAGCTATCGGTTTCCCAAGTGCTATGGGGGGCTGTGCCCAGTGCTGTGGGGATATGATTTGGGGGTGTGAGTGGGGAGGCCAGGAGATGGAGAGGCCTATGATGTGCCCCTTCTTGAAGCTGATAGTGACTCCAGGCCTGTAGAGGGGACCATGCCCACCATTGTAAGCCAGCACCCAACCTTAAAATTCTGACACATCCACTGCCAGGCTTTACCCAATCCACAGATGAGGCATGTCCTTTTTAATTTTTAAATGTTATTGCCATTAGATATGAACTTCCGCGAGATGGATTCTACCTCAGTCTGGCTTCGATAACCTTGGGATTAAGGACTTAACAAAAGCAGGATAAACGTGAATCTCAGTTATGTGCGCAAGCCATGCTAGATTATATTTAAATTGCAAGTCTATTCACTAAGTACTAATGCTCATTTGGTGTGAAATTCAACCTGCGTCATTATTAGGGATCCGCTACTTCTTTAGGGTTCTTGTAAGTAGTAGGCCATGTATGGAGTTGGGGGGGGGGGTCAAAGGAGTACGCCTCCCCTTCAGTTGATCATGGTTACACTGATGCTCTTCCTCTCTGAGTCTGTGGGTATCTGAGACAATGAACAACTTTTCTTCTCCCCTGTTGAGTTTGATGAGTCTGGGATCCCTGGTGCCTCTGCTCTACTCTCTGTAGATGAACACCCAGCCCTGCTCCAGGAGCTCCCCATGCCTCCAGTGCCTTGTTAGGTGGTGAGAATACATCCCTTTTTGCCATGACACCCCCTAGACCCTACTTTACCTTTGAAATAAGGCCATATAAAGGCCTAGTTACTCTTTTGGAAAGGGGGAAGGAGGATGTAAGGTGAATTAATAGTTGAATAAAATAGCAGAAAGCTGTGGAAGTCAGATGCCAATGTTGGCTACTATCAGTTCCTTTCTCCCCTAGTGTGTGTGTGTGTGTGTGTTACTCCACCCACCATGAGATAGAGTCTGTTCTCCTTCCTCTGGTGGGCTGCTTTAACCAGTAGAAGGTGGCAGAAGTGACACTGAAGACTGCCATGCTGTGAAGAAGCTCAAGCTAGGTGTATATAGTGAGAAGGAATATTAGTCCACACAGCAATACAAAAGACTCAGTTCAACTCACTTTCATGGAAGAGTTAATATTCTGGAAGTCCTTCAAAGACACAGATAACAGTCTTCCCCCAAGCAAGGCAGACAACAAACAGCAGGGTTGGTCAGCAACAGTCAGTAGCTCGGAAGCTTAGCAAAGCATTCCCTGATGGTATCTTGAACTCAAGCACAGCGATAGGGTCTACCAGCTCAAGCAATATATGTACCAGCAGAATGATTAAGCAGGTCTCAGAGGAGCCTGAAACTCTAGAGACACAATCCATGGGTTGGCTTGGTCCACAGTAGTGTAGCACACAGATTGAGGTGGAAAACTAGCTAAAGCCCCAGCATATTGGTCCAATCACCAGAGAGCAAGAGAGGTGGGGACGGGTCTTGCAGAGTCATTTATCTTTTTTTCCTACAATCAAACTGCGACCTGATTAATCTTTGCCCACATGTTTCTATTGGCCAGGTTAGCCCAATAAACCTAACTTACAGCTGGTATCCTAGAACTCATCTCTGGAACCAAGCTTTCCCTTCTCCCTCCCCCCCTTAGCCATCTTCTCTCTGGACTCTGGCAGCTCAATGGCTGGGTGAAGTTCACTCGGTAGCTGAGATGTGGTTCCAGGGTGACCAATGATCTTTCAAATTAACATTATTTGGGACCACTCTACTTAATTTCTGTGTTCTGGGTTCCCAGGGCCACTGGTGAATAACAGCCCAACCTGACATTTATCATGGGAATCCTACCCCTAACATTTATGGAATCGGGGTGAGATTGCAAATGAAGATCTGCTCTCAACACCAGTCTTCACATTCTCTGCTCCCTCCTACATACAAAGGGTCTTCATGTGTGCAGATCTTCCGGTCCGCATATCCATGTTCATTCTATCTTTGCATACTCCATCCCCCAAGGACATCCAAGGACACCCAACACATTGGAGAAGCAGAGGCTCAGGGCTACTTTGGCAGGGATCTTCTGGTCCCTTATTAATGGTTTTTCTTAGTGAAGGGGGAATATTTTTTCCTGGGGGGTGGTGGGAGTGAGGTTCAGCTGCCTGATGTGGCCAGTAGCCCTGGTTTCTCTGTTGCAGTAGGGATCAGAGTCTATGAAGTTAAATGAGAGGCATCCACTGAACTCTCAACCTCTATAACTAAGATGGGAGTGGCTGACTAAGGAGACTACTCCTCCCATGCTCTAGATTTTTGTTCTGTAGTCAGACAGTCCAAAGCAGATTTAGGGTAAAAAGAGAAAGCAAAGCCATTCCCCACTGCCTAGGGAAGATACTCCTGATGGAAAGGTGAGTGGTTACCTGCTGCATTTATTCATTGTTTTCATCATAAATTCAAGGGGGGCCTCAAAGAGCAGAGATTGCTGAACACCACATGGTGTTTCTCAAAGAACACAGTCAAGGTATTCCAAGTCCTAGATTCACCTGTTGGAGGAGTCAGGGAGAATGTCTTCTCTATGGGTTGAGAATATTACAAGAGTATCATAGGCGGGTAATTTATGATTGGTAGATTCTGTCCTGCTAAGATCCTGAAGTAGATGCAGGAAGAGAAATGGTCAAGAAAGGCAGTGCCATAACTGTGAGTAGAAAGTCTTTGGATCCAGTGGCGTTGTAAGCATCTCAGTACTGCCAGGGGTCTCTCTGTGGCTTCTCCAGCTTCAGAGATCTGGTTGTATCCATGCGGCTTGCCCAGCTCAGGTCACTAAAGTAGTTCCATGTGTCTTCTTAGCTGCAGTGAAAGTCAGCAGAGAGAAAGAGGTATCTCCCACCTCTAACGAGGAAGCACTAATTTCCCAGAATTCTCAGAAGGCCATGCCCACACCTCATTGGCTATGATCTGATTGACAAGCTAGACTCCACCCCTACACTCTTAATCCCCTAATTGACAAACAGTGTCAATATATCTGCACACAGTGAATTGCTGTTTAGAAATATGTCTCTTGGGAATGCAGCTTTCCAACCCATATTCAGAAGTATGTGGTATGTACTCATGTGTCTTAACCTTCTCAGGGCTGATGTGAACCTGAGGTGTGATAGGACTACATTGTGGGGTGGGTGGTTTGCACTAGAGAGACAGACAAGAGTTGAGGGGAAATGTCTCACTTCTTATCCTGGTTGGGTGAATTCAGGCAAATTATTTAAAGTCTGAGCCCATGTGGGCATTTGTGAAGTGGAACTAATGACATGGAGTGGGTAGCTTGGCTATGGTACTATAGATAGGAACATGCTAGGTGCTTCTAGCCACATGGCAGGCACTGCCTTTCCTAACGCCCTTCCATAGGTAGGGCAGAAATGAAAGGTTTGTAAAAAGATGGCAAGGACAGACTGGTTTCCAGGACAGGAAGGACACTGGGAAGAATTCCGGGGACAAAGCTGGGTCAGCTTGCCTGTGCCCTTTATAGAAGTGGAAACCTTTCTCAGAGGCCTTTATTGCTAGGGGCCCAACCTTCTTTTAGAAATGGAGACTATTTTTAACTTAAATTTTAGTGATTCTGCAGGATAGCTATTTCAGAGAACTATTTAGGCCAGTCTGTGATTTGGGAAGTCATCCTTTGAAGGTCAGGGAGTGGGCTGAGGCGAGAGAAAGAGAAGCCCAGAGGCATCGTCGACACCCACCCCTCATAAATCCACCACCCAAATGGGCCCAGTGGCCATTTGAGTATTTTGTTGGAGCTGAGCCAATTCTGGCACATCCATCACTTTCTACCCCCTTCCTTTTCTCCACTTCCCATCAGCAGATCATAATGGAAAGAGAGATTGGTATACTTCTGTTAGAGGTGCTCACTTTCTCGACACTATCATTGAAGACAAAATGGGTACATAAGCAAATGTGGTGATGAAAGCTGTTGGTGTCCAGCTATCAAAAGATATATAGAATCTGGGGTCTTAAAGGCTTGAAGATAAACAAGTGGCCCTCTAGCTGAGAAGCAACAAAGCCCATGTGGAAGAACACCAGCCTGTGTGATCGGGAGCTGTCAATGGGATCAAGTATGAGGCAACAAAGACCCAGAACATGATATCATATCAATGTGAATGAGGGGGAGCATAGAGTATAGACTTAAAGCCCATCTGTAGACAACTGGACATCCCCTCACAGAAGCGTCACAAGGAAGAGATGAACCTGTCAGGGTGCAGTGTAGCATCAACAAAACATACAACTTTTCTCTAGTTCTTTAATGCTTTCTCTTCCTTTTCCCCCCACTATCATGACCCCAATTCTACTTTACAAATCTGGTTAGACCAGAGCACGGACGCTGGCTGGTACAGATAAGAGCTGGAAACACAGGGAATCCAGGACAGAGAAACCTCTCAGGACCAATAACGATAGTAGCAATTCCAGTAGGGTCAGGGCAAGATGGGGGAAAAAGGGGTAACTGACCACAATGATTAACCAATAACCCGCTCCCAGGAGGATAGATAACAGAAAAATGGGTGAAGGGAGATACGGGTCAGTGTAAGACATGACAATTTATAAATTGCCATGGGTTCATGGTTATAATAATTTATAAATTACCATGGGTTCATGAGAGATGGAGGGTGGGGGATGGAGGGGGGAAGTGAGGAGCTGATACCAAAGGCTCAAGTAGTAAGAAAATGTTTTGAGAATGATGATGGCAACAAATGTACAAATGTGCTTGACACAATGAATGGATGCATGGATTGTGATAAGAGCTGTATGAGCACCCAATAAAATCATTTTGGAAAGAGAGACTGGGGGATGGGAGAGCAGGGTTCTCACATGCTGGGAGGAATGACAGACAGTCAAACCTCCAGCAGTGGCCATGGAGTTGGCTTAGGCTGAGAGCACCCCCCCCCCCCACTGCGGTGCAGCCTAGCACTGTGCTCCTGAAGGTTTCTCTCAGCGTCAGGATGGTCCACAGAGCTCTCCTCACAGGCAGCCTGGTGTGGGTTTGAACTGCCAACGTCTTGGCTGGTCAAGTCCTTCACTCTTTTTCTACCCAGGGACTCCTACACTGTATTGGAAGCAAAAATTGGCATAGCCATTCTGGGACCATGTTGACAATACCTATTTAAATAAATAATAATCAAAAAGCCCTGTCTCCTAAAATTGAATTTGGCCTTTATCCTTTTGGGGGTTTATGCTAAAGACATGTTGCTACTCGTGGCCCAAGAAATGTGGACAAGAATGTTCACTTCAGCAGAGTCTGAGAGAGAGCAGCCTGGAAATAATCCAAAGATGCTGCAGGGTCACCGGGGAGTCCTGTGATCACAGTTCTGTTTCTAAGGAGCTCTAAATATACCAGCAGGGGGATGTGGTCAAGACAAATTGCTCACAGAGGGTGCAAATGCCAGAGGAGACTAGATGCTCCGATCCCCTTTGGTAAAAGTAAATAAAAACTCAGTTCCAAATTGTTGTCAGTGTTCCTGGGGTGTGGGATGACAGGGAATTCCTTTTTGACTTTGAGTGTTCTGTACGTGCTGACTTAAACCAAAAAAAGCTTGAACTATATCTGTGGTCACAAGCGACCAAGATATTTATGTAAATCAAAGTGGAGTGGCATAAGAGGGCATGTATTTATTGTTCAAAGGACTGGTCAGAAATAAACTTTCTCTGTCAACTCACATGATACAAGGAGATGCCCAGGGGTAGTGTGTGTTCCCTGGTGATGATGGCCCAGTAGAAAAAGATGTTCTTTGAGAGTCTAGTTCAGAGGTTCCCAAACTTATATGGTCTACTGTCCTCTTAAAAAAAATTCCTCATGACCTCCCTAGCAATGAAAATCTTTTGTACTCCAGCCCAGAATCCAGGATAAAGTGTAGGTATCTGCTCTTACAATGCCCTTAGAGCATTCCACACACCACCGGGGGGCGGTGGCACCCTATTTGGGAAACCCTGGTGAGCTACCACACAGGTCGGATGGATGCTTTCCATCCACCTGACCCACACCCAGCAGATGAGCAGCTCCGGCCAGCCATAAATAAGCAGGGACCTGAGCTTCTGAGGTTGTCCAGCATCTATCCTTGATCCTTATTGCATGATTCCTTTTTTTGTGCTACTCTTTCTGACCCAACTCAAGACCTGCCATCATATCCTCTGAGTGCATCCTTGGTCTTGAGTCTTAGTCAACGATATTTTCCTGCTGCCTTCCCTGGCTCTTTTCAACGTCTAAACCTGTGCATCGAATTCTACTTAAAAAAAAAGATTCTCTCTTATGTGAGTGAGGCCACAGGAGTGGAGCGTGTTCTCTAGAGTGAATTGTTTCTGAGGTTTAAAAAGAGCAGATTAGACACAGGGTGAGCACACTGGAGGGCGACAGACGCTGTCTGATGATGATGGATAATTTCAGGAACTCCAAGGGTTTCCAGCTAACAAGTCCTGAAAGAGACAAAGAAGTTCCTTGTTCTAAGAGCCTTGCTCTTCATTGAGCCTCCTGCACTGAGAATAGGCATTTCTTTTCTTTAGACCCACCCACTTTTGTTGCGGTAGTCCTAGGTAGGGAAGACAGACACCAATACAAACAACAACACGAATGATACCACCTCCCATTTATTGAACATGCACGTTAATTCCTACTTGCCCGGAATCTCCTTCAGCAAATACTTGAAACACCCCCCACAGGGCAGAGGGCTTTTTACCCCCATTCCACATATGGAAAGGACCCCAGGCAGCATGGGGGTAAGGAACGGGGCTGGTAGCCACAAGGTGGCTCCCAGGGGGTGGAGAGGCGCCTTTCTGTGTCTGAACGGATCATAGGCTCCAGAACTTCCAGAGGTGCCGCTGCTCAGTCCCCAGGGCCACCATGAGTCAGCGTGGATTCCGTGGCAATGCGATTGGTTGTGTGCTTAGTTTTTCACTGATGGGGCCTTAGCGAGCCTGTCTCACAGGGTCCCACCCCAGCACTTGTGGATGGAGGTTACAGACCACAGAGATGGGGAGGGCCTCAGGGGGTCCCTCGAAGTCCCCAGAGGGCTTCTTGAACTCGCATACGAATGTCTTCCAGCGATGAAATCACTAATTTTCTCTCCCCTTCATTTCTTTTTCTTTCAAGCAGCTGTCAGCATGTTTCCCATTGTCTGGCGTCCATCGGTGGCTTTGCCTGCTGACCTTGCAGGTGTTCATTTGGCGGGGGTGGGGGGTGGGGAGGGGCGGGGGGGCGGAGGGGGCTTATGTTTCAGGCGCAGAAAGAACCAGCTGGGGCAGGTCCGATTGCTTGTCGGCAGCAGCCTGGGCCGCTCACCAGCACTCAGCACTGTTTCTTGGCGGAGAGCCACAGTAGTGTCATGTCCGGAGACACCCCCACTGGGTCTTGTTGACCTTGGAAAGGGACCTCCCTCTTCAGAACACTTTGGGCCTGGGCCATATCCAGGGAGGGAAAGAACCCTTCACTTGGAACACGGCCGCATCTCCCAAGGGCGGGAACGCAGCTCAGCTCGGGGGATTTTCTCAGCCTGACTCCGAACTTTGGTGTCCTTGCTGGGGGGAAGCAGTTCATCTTGGTGGGCCTGCTTGCTGTCCGGATAGCCAGTTTGTCATCCTGCAAGTCTTGTGTCTGCCACGAAAGATCTGACTCCTGAGAATCTGCCGCGGGGTTACTGACCTTGACCATGGAGTTTCTTGGCTCATCAACAGGCAACTCTTGAGAAACCAAAGTCACATTAGGGTTTTCCGGGAGACTGGGCTCTGTGACTTGCGCCACTTGCCCGAAAGAACTCTACTTCCTATCCAGGGTTCTGTAAAACGAAATTTAAAAACTCAAGAGGAAACTCGATTAAGAACAAAAGCAGACTCTGGAGAGGCTGCACTGTCAAACTAGATGTGCTGGAAGATGGAGGGAATGGGACCTGGACTTCAAGTCCACAGCTTTTAAGCAGGCAGGATATATGCCAGGAGAAGGACATGGTATCTCTGTGTGTGTGTGTGTGTGTGTGTGTGTGTGTGTGTGTATAAGCGTGTTTGTTCCTATGGCTGTGAGGTGTATACATGTGAGAGAGAGAGAGAGAGAGAGAGAGAGAGAGAGTGTGTGTGTGTGTGTGTGTGTGTGTGTGTTTTGTTTGAGACCGGTCTTTTTTTTCCCAGTGATTTTTTGGGGGCTCCTTAGTGCTCTTATATCATTCAATACATCATTTGTATCAAGCATATTTG
>PVJH01045792.1:0-12177 GCA_004026705.1 Nesogale talazaci
AATCCAAACCAAACCCTTTGCCTCATCCAGTTGATTATAATTCCGGGTGTGGCCCTCTACACAGAACTGACCACCACCTCCACCCCCACCCCAGCCTTCCTCCTAGAGTTTTCTTGGCTGTCATCTTTATGGAAACAGAGCCCCTGGCCTTTCTTTCAAGGAACTCACCTTTAAATGATCTGTGGTTGTAACCCTCTGCTTTTCTTTCAAGGAACTCACCTCTAAATGAGCTGTGGCTGTGACCCTCTGCACCACTGAATGGAACAGTCCGGCATCGACCCCAGTCAGGGCTATCCTGGAGCCATTGCTGCAGCCCGTGTCCATCCTCGCGGCTCCTCTGTGTCGCTGCCCCTCTCGTCGACCAAGCACATAGTGCTTTCCTAGGGACTGGCCTCTCCTCGGTCAAATGTATGAGTGCCCCACTAACTAATCAGTAAATGAGCTCTCTCTCTCTCTCTCTTTCTCTCTCTCTCTCTCTCTCTCTCTCTCTCTCTCGATTGTAGAGCACTGAGAGCTCCCACATCTGGTAACATGTAACATGGCCCATCCAAATGAAATGGACTCTTCCAAAGCCCAGTCTTCAGCCACAAGAAATGCATTGGCCCCATAGAATGAAATATGTGGCTCTTGAAGTGTGGCCACTTCAGCGTGTCCATGTTGCCAGGGGCTTCCAAGGTGGCTCAGTTCCATTCACCCAGCTGGCTTCCCCTCTCTGTGACACTGAGCTGCTCCCTGGAGAAGAGCCTCCTTCCCTTTACACAACTGCAACCCTCCCATGACATTCTGACTCTTGGAAATGCTTCTCGGGTTCCTGTTTCTAACCCCTGCTTCCTGGAGGCTCAGCCAGCAGACATCTCCACGTTGGTTCCTCATTTCTCCAGCTGGAGCTTTTGAAGGACACTCGCTCCGAGGCCACTTCCTGCTGAGTGGCAGGGCCCACCCCACCTCGCAGGAGTGGATAAGCGGTGGTGCCCTGACTTCGTGGGGGCCCTGCTGTTAGTGGGTGTTCACTTTCTGTTAGGGAACTCGGGAGAGAGAGAGATACCGTGGTCCTTGGCTCCGCGCCAGAAAGAATTCACGTCGAAGCCTGGTTTGTGATCAAGAGAGTTTTATGAACGTTAGAAGAAGTTTCAGGTTTACACAGGACCCCTCACCGCAGTCTGCCTGCGGGGAAGCTGCTCAGGGAAAGTCACGTGGTCAGCTCCACATCACAGTCCAGCAGTACTTCATTGTACAGCAGTTGCTGGGAAAGAGGCCGCCAGAGCAAAAGCTTTGGCCTTTTCAATTCTTGGGGCGTGGTTGATGACCCTGGTCAACCCGATTGGCTGGATTGAATTCACCTGGCCTAAGTGGGCCAATCCAAAGCAACCCTCTGAGCATGCGCAGTAGGGCCGATAGCTGGAACCGCCGAGCATGCGCATGGACGGGTCCCTGTGCTATACTATCTAACATTTCCAGAGAGCAGATGCTCCCAGGAGACGGGGCATGCTAGGGGTGGCACTGCGGACTCGGGGCTCCGCTGAAGAATCTCAGATTGGGCGAAGGCATCTGAAGCTCCTCCAGCAAAAGGGTTGTGCACGTCTGACCTCCTCCTCAATCCTTTCATGCATATGCGAAAGGAGGACAACCCAGGCAGAAGATGAGGATTCATGCAGGATGCACCACGCTTACTGTCCGGGTGACCATCAAATGCCTCCTCGTTCCTCGTGTGTGCTGCGTGGGTAGATCAGAAGACCCTGGAAGTCAAAAACCTCCTTTGGAGCCCTCTGATGTCTGCTGTCATTACAGTGACGGAAGGTGGTTCTCTTGATGGGGTGGAGAAATGAAAGGGGTCCAGATTCCTCACACTGCTGGACTCTCCGAGAACATTCACTACCGAGGCCAAGAACGAAACAGCTCTGAGCCAGCCGCTGGCACAAGCAGCACCACGGTTTTGCTGACAACCGAAATGGAGGGAAACCACTTGGGATCATTGGTTTCTCAGTAAGACTCAGAGGGCAGTCGCAGGCAGGCAGGATGGAGGAAGACGGAGTGGGAGAGCAGGGGAGCTGCATTTCAGTGGCGGTTTGTTGTTGAAATGTTAATGTAGAGCAGGATACTTGTTTCATCTGTCCCTTCCAGCTTGTCAAAGGCCACAGGCACCAGTAAAGTGGCCCCTGGCCAGGGATGGCCAGCATTTGAAGACGGCCTTAAATCATTTCTCTAATTTCCACAGTCTGGCCACCACCACCCTCCACCCATTTCTATCGAGTGCTGGAATAAAGGGACTTCTCGCTCTCCCACCTGCAGTTGTGTTTACACCATTATCCAGAGTCCTTGGAGGTCCCTTACAGAGAACCTGGTATTGACTGTTGGTGTATTATTATTATCATCATATTGTGGTGGTTGTTGAGTGCTGTCAAGTTGATTCTGATTCATGTGACAGACGGGGCAGCTCACAAAGTTTTCTAGGGTGTCACCTGCTGCAGATCAACACATCTTTCTCCCGAGGTGCAGGCGGGTATGTTTGAACTGCCAACTCTTTGTTCAGCAGAGGAGCGCTTAATCATCCGACCCCTTATGTTTAGCACTAACTGTACCCAGTACTATTATAAGGAAGATCCTAATAGGGAATTTTAACTGATGGAAAAGAAACTCAGCACATCTCCTCCCGCCATGTACTTCCACTTTCCCAGAACCCATCCATCCCAGGGCCACCCTTCCTTCTTTATGAATGACCTTGTGGATGCTGGACATCCCTGCCACTTCCGTTTCTGTGACCTTCCTCCTGCAGATCAAGTATAAAAGCTGTGCCCACCCGACACTAAAGTTCCAGTTATTCCAGAACATGAGCTCCTCTGAGCCCACAGCTAATACATTTTCCTCTTTAAAGTTTTCCAAGAGTGCCACCTGGCCATTCCCCCGTCACTGTTTTGCTGTGACACCACGAAGAGATGAAGAAACAATGAAATGACGCACGTGACTTCCTTCATCCTAACAACCCCTAATAGAAAGCTAGTATCCCTAGTTACTGAGCAGGAACCCAAGACTCTGAGAGGACAAACAATCCGGCATGTTCATATTGTCTGGGGCTGGTCAAGTCCAGTGTGGGGAGCAGGCCAGCTTGACTTCAGAAGTCGTTCTTCTCGCCACTATTGTAATAAGTTGGAAACCCTGTGCACAATGGGATCCAACCATTGTGGTCCACAGGGCTTTCAGTGCCTGATTTGAGGGGAAGTGAGAATTCTGCTACTGAACCACCAATGCTGCAAGTGCCTGATTTTAGGAAGGACTTTGTCTCTTCCTGCTGAAGTCTGTTCAGCATCATCACTGTGCCTAAGTGCATTGGTCAGAAGCGAAAACACAGCTCTCCCCCTTGGATGGTGAGAGTTCTACAGCTGAACCACCATTGCTGCCACAGGGCGGAGTATGTTGGAAGCAATGCTCAGAGTCCAGCCTTTTCTGAAGTCCATGCCCCATCAGTGGTCTTCCTAAGGCTCTTTGAAAGTACTGGAGAATCCTTGCAGGGATTAAGGTATGGGGCCAAGGAGGATACTTGGGTATGGGTCCGACCTTTTCTGGCTTCAACCAGAGAAGCCTCTCTCTCCTCCTCCTCCTCTTCCTCTTCTTCTTTTCCCCCCTCATTTTATTGGGAGCTCTTCCAGATATCATAGTATTGCATAGTTTAACCACATCAAGCAATATTGTACAATTGCTACCACAATCAGTTTCAAAACATTTTCTTTCTTCTTGAACTCCTTGATATCAGCTCCCCTTATCTCCTCCTCCCCGCCCCCCCCCCATGCCCCAGGAAGTCGCCTTCTTCTTCTTTTTTCTATAATAGTTTTTGGGGTTTGGGGGTCATATTGTACACAACCCAACATATCCATTTACATGCAATCTTGCTATTTGATCCCATTAAGTGGGGTTCTATGATCATCAATGCTATTAGCTCCCTATGTCCCCCCTCCCCACACTCTCCATACCTTCAGGGAACTATTACTCTGTTACTATTTCTGAAGAATATTCTATCTTGGTTTTCGTGAGCTGAACAATCTTCAGTAGACAGATGAACATTTGCAAACATGACATGATTAATGAGGTAAAACAAATGAAAGCATAAAGTAAAGGGAGGAAATATTAAAGAGCTAGAGGACAGTTATGTGTTTCATCAGTGCCATAGAGCACCCTGGATTTTTCATTCATTCCATGTGGCCCTTTTGAGAGGCACCAGCCAATTATCTTACAGGTGGGTTTGGGGCCTCCACTACATCCACTACATCCATGCTTGCTTTTGAACTTCTCATATTTTTTGATATTTAACTGTTCATGGTGATCTAGGTGTAGGTTTAAAAGCAGATTGGTTTTCCACTCAACAGCTCATGCACATTTTGTTTGATGTAATTGATTGCAATCCCCACAGAGTCACAGCACCTGTCCACCTCCTGCCTGGCTTCACATTTCCACTTGCCCTTCTTTCCTGGCCCTTCCTGTCTTCTGAGTTCCAGCCTTGGGGAAATACTGACCTGGGGACCTCAGGAGGCTGGCTGTTCTAGGAGTCTGTATCTCCCTGGGGATACCACAGAGAGCAATTCAACCTGTAGGCTTGCCTTTTCTTTGACTCAACATGGTGTCAAAGGGTCGAGTTTGGTTCCAGGTCTGAAAAATCTCACCTTTCAATGCATTTCTTCAGACTCAAAACCTGTGTCTTTATTTACAAGGGCAGCTCTCACAAAATGGCACAAAGTGGTGATCTTTATGAAACAAATTCATAGCCTTACAATTCTGGATGCCAGGAGTTTGGATTCAGGGTGTGGGTTGGTAGGGCTATGCTCTTTCTCACTCAGTTCTTGGGACTAGTTTTTCTGGTCTCTCTCTACTTTTGATGGTCCTGTGTGCTCTGACTTCTACACGGGCCTCAAATGCTATCTGCCCCATATGTGACTATCTCTGTGTGCTGCCCTTTACTTTCATAAAACACCACTCACCAGGATGGGGACCCGCCCTACTCCCATATGACTTCATTATTCAGTGAAAGCACACACCCCTACCAAAAAAAAAAAAAACCAGGGTCCCCAAACAAGGTTACTTCACCAGTGCAAGTAACCCCATGTTCAGGACTTCAGTAAATCTTTATGGGGAACACACATTCAGCCCATAGCAGCCTCATTTAAAACAAGAAATGCTACACAGAACCAAGGTGTTCTTGAGAATAAAAGCCTTCTGCCATCCTCTCCCAGGTGTTCAGTGAAGTTCTTAGAACACAGTAGGCACAAGTGTTCAACCATCAAGTGGAAGTGAGAATGCTGAAGGACAATCAATGTGAGGTGATGGAATAATAAAATGAGGACTCATGAGTCTTGAATCCTGGAAAGGAAGCCAGTGTCTTTCAGGACCTGGGGAGAGCTGCTGGCTCCCTTTGTGACAGTGGATCACAGGCAAAGGCGTGTATACTAGAAGGGCAGACCTTGACTGCTCTTTGTGGCCTGGAGGCTGCTCTAGCTAAATTAGGATGCTCTGTCATGGGGCTGGCTAAGAATATTACAATTAAAAAAATACCAAACATTTATCAAGAGCCAGCTATCTGTGCATTATCTCATTGAAGCCTCATAATGGCCCCATGGGGTGGACACTGTCATCAGAATCCTCAGTTCATAATCTGAGAGAGATGGGCAAGGTCTTGTGCCTCTAATGAGGGTATAAATCTAACTGTCCAGTTCCGAAGCATCCGTACAGAAGCACTGTGCTCCTTGTTTGCCAGGTGAGAGAGCATTGATGCTGCCTCTGCAGAAAGAGTCTGTGGCTTAGATTTCAGGCAAGGCAGTGTTAGTTGTTCCTGTTGAGTCCCATCAACCCGACTCAGATGCATGGCGACCCCATGCGTCTTAGAGGAGACAGACAGAAAGCTCCTGAAGTCTTTCTGCCTCAGAGTAGCTGGCTGAGTTTGAACCTTGAACCTTCCCATTAACTGCTGAGCACTTCACTGTTGTGGCACCAGAGTGCCTTCTGAGAGAGAGGCATCTGAAATGGCCGGGATAAAAGCCAAGGCAGAATGGATATCTTAGGAGACCCTTTAGAGCACTGGTTCTCGACTTGTGGGTCATGACCCCTTTAGGGGTCAAATGACCGTTTCCCAGGGGTTGCCAGATTCATAACAGTAGCAAAATCACAATTATGAAGTACCAACAAAAATAATTTTATGGTTGGGGGTCACCACCACATGAGGAACTGTATTAAAGGGCCACAGCATTAGGAACCACTGCTCTAGAGAAAATGAAAATGTTTATGAAGGAGGAGAAAACAACAACAACACTTGGGGCCTAGGAATGCCCTTCAGATTATTTGAAGGTCATTGAAGGAAGTGGGGACTGGTTTGTTTCAGGTAGTTTCAGGGATACAGCTGGAAACATCTGATCTTCTTCAAGTTGGCCAAGGTCAATTCAGCCTAAGGACAGGCTTTCTATAGCAGCTTTCTCAAAGGTAAGTGTGTGAGAGAGACTTCTAGGCCAGGCCCAGGTAGCACAGTGCTTATGGGTTGCGCTGTTAACTTGCAGGTCAGCAGTTTGACACTACCAGCTGCTCCTTGGGGGGAAATGGAGGCCTTCCACCTCTGTACCGAGTTACCATCTCGGAAACCTACAGGGGTGCTGCTACCCTGTCGTATAGGGTCCCACAATGAGTCAGAATGGACGCAATGTGAGCCCAGTGAGTTTGCTCTTTTGAGGTTGGTGAGTCAGCTAGGGCCCAAAGTAGAGCAAACAGTTTGCATTTGAACCCACCCAGTGGGGCCATGGATGAAGATCTATGACCAAATGCTTCCATTCAGAAAGAGGATCTCTGGGAGTGAAAGCCCCTCTATCTGTGTGGTAGCCAGAATAGGGACCGGCAGGGTGGGGGAAGGAAGGGGAATGGGGGATGGCCCCTCCCATGTCTGCCAAGCCCCCCCCCCCACAGAAGAAGCTGGGAAGGAATCAGGCATGCGTTAAACATCTCTGAGGACCCCTTAACTGCTCATGCTCAAATCCAAGCTTCCTAACCATGTGGGAGTTACACCTGGGCAGTCTAAACTAGGCATGGGCTCATGACCCCACCCAGGTGGGCTTAACAACCCAATGAAGTCAACCAATTCCCTTAACCCTGCCTTCCCCAGCCAGTGGATGGGCTAGAATAAAGACAGGAAGCACGCCCTGGTACGGTCTCTTCTCACTTACTCTCCCCACCCAGTGTCCACCCGTGCGGTACCGAGCCATCTCTGGCTCTGGCTCTGACCACAGATCCACAGTGTTGCTGGGGTCTGGTAGCTCTGCGCAGCTGGGCACGCTTCCCCGAGATTGTAAAATCTGAACCGTCGCCCGTCCTTCATAAAAACCCACTTGCGTCACAAAACGAGCTTCAGCATGAATTCTTTTTCCTGCGAAGTCAAAAACCAAGGTATTATCCACTCGGGAAACCTCACAGATCTGGGGAAGGAGAATCCAAGATGGCAGACTTGGGGAACCAAGTGAGATGGATAGAGAAGACGATCCCGAAACTGAGAACCTCAAAGGAAAGAGCACAGCAGTTGCCCAAATATTGGAGGAAGAACGGGACCCAAAATAGTGAACGAGGGCACATAGGGAGTGGTGACTGTCAACTGACACAATGCGACCATTTTCAATTACTGCAAGTCGTCTTCCAGCGGGAGCCGGAACCAGCTCAGAAGACTCCCTCAGGACTTCATCAGAATCGTGATCGGTGAGGTGCAATCCCCTCCTCCCACTCACACCCACAGCCATGGCTGGTACTTTTTAATCTTTTCTCATCGTTCTTCCCTGCACCTTTTTGTTTTCCTCTTCTTCCCTCTGGTTTCCTTACTTTTCCCTCTCCCTTCTGTTGATTGATCCTGTGAGGGCGGTAGTGGTATGTTCTCTGCAAAGGGTACTTTCCCCCTTTCTTCTCGTCTTCTGAGTTCTTCCATCTCTTGTCTCTCTCATTGTTTGTTTTTCTTCCTTTTCCTTTCTCCTTTTTCTCCCCCTTCTGGTCTGAGAGCTCACTCTTGGATGCTTCTGTGGTGAGAGAGTGACATGTTCCCACTGCAGCTCACGGGAGTTTCTGAATTTGGGGCTCCCCCTTCCTTCCTTCCTACCTTCTTTTCTTCCTTCCTTCCTTCCTTCCTTCCTTCCTTCCTTCCTTCCTTCCTTCCTTCTTTTCTTCCTTCCTTCCTTTTATCCTTCCTTCCTTTCTTTCTTTCTTTCCTTCCTTTTGTCCTTTCTTTTTCCTTTTTCTTTATTCCTTTCTTTTCAGTTCTCCTCTCTCCCCACCCTTCATCTTTTCCTTTCCGCTCTTTCCACATCCAGCCGGGACTCTGGGTCTGGGCATGCAGGCATGGAGTGAGTGCCAGTCACATTGCTGCTGCTGCTGCTGCTGCTGCATTGAGCAGTTAGTGCCTGCATGGGTACTGGGTGCCTGCATTATTCATCTTCCTATACCTTCCTTTCTTCATAGGTCTTCCCCTTCCTTCATATTTTCATCCCCTTCTTTCTCCCCTATCTTCCAACATTGTCTCTTTCACCTGCCACCCCCCCCCTTTCTTTCTCCAACCAGATGGGACACAGTGACCTTATCCATTCAGACTCACAACACCTGTCCCATCTCTCACTCCAGTCCCTGGGAGAGCGCCAGTATCAAAATAGAATGGGTGTCTTTCAACTTGGGAACATAATAACAAATGACAAGGGAGTCTCAAAGAAAATTATTACATGTTCTCACTATAATAAAAAGGAGAAAGTCATAAAGTTAAGTAAACACTGAAAACCTAAAAAAGCAATGAAGAGAATGATTAGAAGATCTGTACACAAAATAAACTCAGCACAGGAGAAATATGGGGAACAGTGAAAACCATCATTAACCCTCCCCAAACTCAGCAAAATGACAGGAGCAAATTCATACCTATCAATAACTACACTGGATACAAGCTAATTAAGCCTCCCAGTCAAGAATCAGACTGTAGCAAGGTGAGAAAGAAAATAAGACCAAGCGAGAACTAGATCCATTAATATGCTATATACACAGAACTAGCCAGAGAGTGGAGAGACTTCATCTCAGGTGCTTCCAACATGTTATCAAGAGATCAGTCCCGGGTAAGGGACATCATACCTGGTCAAGTGGAGAAGCAGTGGAAAAGGTGAAGAATCTCAATGAGATGGATGACATGATGACTGCAAAAATGGGTTCAAACATAGAAAGGTTGGGGTGGTGGTGGTCCAGGCAGTGTTTTGTTTTATGTGACATAGAGGCACTGTGGGTCAGACAGATTCACTGACACCTAACAACAATAACATACCATGCTTGCTCATGAATAGGCCAGAGGGGGCTAAGGGAACATCAAGGTCAAGTGACACAATATAATCCTCAAAAACAAGGTCCCATTTTGGTAATTATCAATTGGCCTTCTAAAAAGCTTGTGAAAATGACCATCTAAAGTACAACCAATGGTCTCCCACAGTCAGGAGCAAAGAAGTGTGAAGAAAATCAAAGACATAAAAAAGACAGTCTGAAGGACTCATGAGCCACATAGACAAAATGGATCTCCTGGACCACACAGACCTCGATGAGATCAGAAAAAATGAGGTGGTGCCCTGCTACCAATTCTGACTGCAATGAGAAGGAGGTCCTGGATAAAGTGGAAGAAAAACACGGGGAAGTTTCCAAAATAATTCATAAGGCCAGTCTCACTGACTATGACTCATAGTAGTAGTCACTCTTCAAGCCTAGAACTGAACTGTGGCCCACCTTTCAGCCAAACAATAGGCAGGTCCATATGTTAAACACTCCTTACAATCATCAACAACACAGATCAGAGGGGCAACATTTGACCAGCGAGACAAGAAGGAAGAGGAAAGAAGGGCAATTGGAGGCAGTAAGCCCAGGGAGGTCGTAGGAAGAGTATATTATTATTATTATGTGGGGATGACCATGAAGATCAGGAATCACAACGTGTGTGTGAATTGTTGAATGTAAAACCAATTTGCTCTGGAGCCTTTCACCCAAACCATAACAAAAAATGTTTGCTCGTGTGTCTGTGTTCCATCTTACACTATGGGACAGTTCTGTTCTGTAACATGGGAAGCAGCCATGAGTTGCAACAGACTCGAGGGCAATGGGTAAGAACAGGAGTCACCTGGAGAATTTTTTAAAACACAAATTCTGGGCCCCACTCCAGAGGTTCTGATTCAGGAGTTCTGAGTGGGGCCTGGCCACCCGCATTCTGATAATTCCCCTGCTGCTGCTTTTCTTCTGAGAACACCATGTTCGGAGCAGTGGTCATGATGGCCATGGTGGTTTCCTATAAAAGTCCGGAGAGTAAATATATCCAGTTTTGTGGGCAATGTGATCTCTGTGGCAACTACTCAACTCTGCCTTTGACATATGAAAATCTTCACTGAGATAGTATGTGAACAAATTATCATATATACTCAAGTGTAAGTCAACATGAATATTAGCTGAGGCACCTGATTTTACCACAAAAATTGCATTAAAAATGTGTTGGAAAACTTGGGGTTTATTCTTGAGTTTATATGGTAGCACGTTCCAATTCAACTTTATCAACAAACACAGGTCACCTGCAAAATCTGGAGTTCTGCCCTGGAGTGATTGGACCAGATCAATAACTATTCCATTTTGAGCAGAAGGACAGATAACTGGATGTACTAGAAGATCGCTCCCCAGAAAACTCCCACAGCTACTAGGACTATATCTGGGTGTTTCCCAGTTTGCAAGATCACAAACGTTTTTTACTTGGCCATTCTCTAATGGTTGCTGACTTGCAGGTAGGCTCCACATAGAGCTGGCAGACCTGTGCACTGAAGACCAGAGCCCACGTATATTACATGGTTGTTGATTTTTAGTTTTGAACCCTCCCGTAAAGCAGCCATGCCTTTCAGAATCTGTCAGGATTCTTAGCTGTCAGCGGTAGAAATCCCCTGCTAGCTTGATGAGAAAAGGAATGTATTTGCTTTTCCTTTTGGCAAGACATCATAAGCCTGTGACTATCACAGACCATTGCCCCACACAATGATCCAATAACAAGTCATAGCCAAAATCTGGATTCTGCCAAAGATGGCTTAGTTGACAGTAAAGCAAAAAGGAATGTGTTCTGTATGTGTACCTAAAAGTTGTCTAAGGTTCAGGAATCTCCCTACCCTGAAGCCTTGAGGTTTCCACAAATGTGCTGCCATAAACCTTAGAATTTCCTGGCCAAGTTGCTTACATATCTGAGTGAGCTCCATCTCTTTGATCCCACCCAAATCAGAAATATTTGTGCTGTGCTAGAGTATATATATATATATATATTTCATATTGTGGTAGTGTAGTTGTTACATAATCTGTTGTCGATTTGAGACTATTACGAGTGAAGGGGTGAAGTTTAGCCTGTCAATCAGGTCGTAGTTTGATGACCTCATTTAGAAACTCAAAGGAGATAAATAGCTCTCTAGAGGCAGGACGAAACACATGGAACTACCTTAGACCCCTGGAGCTGGAAAAGCCATGTGGAGACCCCTGCCAGCATCAAGATGCTTTCACCACCACTGAATCTACAAGACTCTCCACCCACTGGCCTGTGATTTTTCTGTATTCAGCATCACTGCCTGTGCTGCATGAGTCTGAAGAGGAAATTGTAGCTTGGTATTGACCATAGGGGTTACCATCGGACTTACCGACTTGAGCTGGATTGAGCTGGTATGGCTTCTTAATATACAATTATTATCTGTTCTTAATATACAATAACTCTTTCATATAAAACTCTTTCTTATAGACATATGAGTGTGTCTATGACTTTGTTTCTCTAGTCAACCCAAATGAACACAGGTGGCATGCACATTGCTGTGTTGCTGGAAGTTATGCCACCCGTATCTCATGGGTTCCCCATGGTGAACAGTTTCTGTGGGACTTTCTGACTAAGATAGACAAGGGAGAAGGACTTGGCAATCTACTTTTGAAAACCAACAAAGTAAGAAAGCCATTGAAAACTTGATGTGTCAGTCTGGGTAGACTAGAGAAACAAATTCATAAACACGCATATGGATATAAAGGAAAGGTTTATATACAAGAGAAATGGAACCTTGAGAAAGCATCCCAACCCAGTCCAGTCCAAGGTCATAAGTCTAATATTAGCCCATATATCTGATACCAGTTTATAAAGTCTCCTTTGACTCACAA
>PVJH01045793.1:0-12181 GCA_004026705.1 Nesogale talazaci
ATGATGCTTTGAAATCCCCTAATAAGTACTTGGAATGATTCCAATATATAAAATTAAGGCCTGGCAAAAAGATCTATGTGCATATAATTATAGAGTTACTATTAAGACAGCTGATGGACATTGACCCTCCACTAAAGTACTTACTCAATGCAAGAACACTTTGTTCTATTAAATTGACATTCCATGATACTCGCCTTCCCGACATGATCACTGAAGGACAAATGTGTGTATAAGCAAAAGTGGTGAAAAAGCTTATGGTGCCCGGCTATCAAAATATATAGTGTCGGGGGGTCTTAAAAGCTTGAAGATAAACAAGCAGGCATCTAGCTTGGAAGCAACAAAACCCACATAGAAGAAGCACACCAGCCTGTGTGACCACGAGGTGTCAAAGGGGACAGGTATCAGGCATCAAAGAACTAAAAATTATATCATTATAAATGAGGGGGAGTACAGATTGGAGACCCAAAGCCCATGTGTAGGTGAAGTGACATCTGCTTACAGAAGGGTCTTGGGGAGTAGATGACCCAGTCAGGGTACAGCAACAATGAAATATGCAATTTTCCTCCAGTTCCTAATACTTCCTCTCCCCCTACCCCTTATCATGATCCCAATTCTACCCTACAATTCTGGCAAGACCAGAGGATGTATACTGATACAGATAGGAACTGGAAACATGGGGAATCCAGGACAGATGTGCCCTTCAGGACCAGTGGTAAAAGTGGCAATACCAGGAGGGTGGAAGGAAGGGGAGTAGAAAGGGGGAACCAGTTATAAGGATCTACATATAACCTCCTCCCTGGGTACGGGCAATAGGGAAGTGGATGATGGGAGACATTGGAGAGTTTACGATATGAAAAAAAATTATAAATTTTCAAGTGTTCATGGTGGGAGGGAGGTGGAAAATGAGGAGCTAGTACCAAGGGCTTAAGTAGAAAGAAAATGTTTTGACAATGATGATGGTAACAAATATACAAATGTGCTTTGCATATAATGTATGTATGCATGTATGTATTGTGATAAGAGTTGTATGAGGCCCCAATAAAATGACTTAAAAAATAAAAACAAAACAAAACAACAACAAAATTAACGCCAGGCACTGGGGAACTTAGTAGGCTTGTCACAAGTCCAGGTAAAGTGTGTTATTTTACTATAGCCAATTTCTGTTGAGTAGGATTTTTAGAAACACATTTCCAGCCTTTTCTTGTGAGATCCTTGAACTTCCAAATGTTTGACTAGCAGTTTAGTATGTTAAGCAATTTTACTTCCCAGATAGGACTTTACTACTTACTATCTTTACCTTGGCCACTACACTAGTGGATCTTGAGCAAGACAGTAGAAATAGTGTTTTGTCTTCCATGAATAGAGGCTCTGTATATATTTGCACATTGATAGAGCACAGATATGACTTCCTTAGGCTGAGTATCTGTACAAGGCTGCTTTAAGAATGACTCTTCTAACTATTAAATTTGGTATTGGTGAGAAAGGTGGTATTAGAAAGGGGAAATTTTCTCCCCAGGTGTTGGCTGTCCTATATCAGAAAAGTGGTTATAATAGCCTCTGATTTCTATCATGATTACATTACAATGATATCTATTGTTTAGACAGGGCAGCATTTAGCCAAATGTCTTGTTTGCTGCTTCATTTTTTGCTTAATAGTTAAGATGTTATTTACACTTAGAATCTATTGTTCCTGAGTTTGTCTTTAAAAGTCATGAAAATATAATTGAAATTTATCATTTATTGTTCTCATTAAAACTGATATTCTAGTAAGAAACACTAGAGGGCATTCATTGCTCTGCTCAAAAACACTTGCCATCTTATTTGCATGCTTTCCAATGCAATCTATTCATATGTTTGAGATATAAAATCATGAACTTTTTTATTTTATAAAATATTACAGCATTTCATTTGTTATTTATAAAACAGCAATCAAAAACAAGTCCCCAACAACAAAAACAAAATGAATGAGTGGTCACAGAACACAAGAGCACCCAATATAAACTTAGATTATATTGGAAACAAATACTCATACATTTTAGAATATATTAAAACTTTACTTCAAAATGTCAATCAACAATGTCAAACATAAAATTTTCAGAATTTCTATCATAGAACAAGCAAAACTGATATAAAGACTTTCCTTTGGCCTGGTAGGACTTGAGAAAGGGCAATGTAAATGAGAGGAATTACTGAAACCCAAATGAAGGCTGAACATGCTAGTGGGACAAGAAAAAAGTAAAGAAATAGAGGAAAGAAGTAGGAGTGAAAGTGCATTTATAGAGGTCTAAATACAGGCACGTACATATGCAAATATATATATGATGGGGAAATAGATCTATTTGCACATATTTTTAGGTTTAGTATTAAGGAAGCAGATGGACATTGAGCCTCTAATCAACTACTCTTTCAATGCAAGAACATTTTGTTCTATTAAACTGACATTCCATGATGCTTGCTTTTCTGACACGATCACTGTAAACAAAGCTGGTACATAGCAAATGTGATGAAGATAGCGTCTGGGGTCTTAAAGGCTTGAAGACAAACATGTAGCCATCTAGCTGAGATGCAACAAAACCCACATGGAAGAAGCACACCTCCTTGTGTGATCATGAAGTGTTGGTAGGATCAGGTATCTGGAATCAAAGAACAAAAAATCATATCATAGTGAATGAGGGGGAATGCAGAGTGGAGACCCAAAGTCCATCTGGAAGAACTGGACATCCCCTTACAGAAGGTTGCAGGGAAGAGATGAGTTAGTCACTGTGCAGTATATAGCACTGATGAAACAAACAACCTTTCTCTAGTTCCTCAATGTCCTGAACCAAGTTCATAATCCCAATTCTACCTTACAAATTCTGCTAGACCAGAGGATGTACACTGGTACAGAAAAGAGCTGAAAACACAAGGAGTCCGGGACAGACACACCCCTCAGGACCAATAATAAGAGCAGGGATACCAAGTGAGGAGGAGGAAGATGGAGGAGAATGGGGAAACTGATCACAATGATCTACATTGAGGAACAGGCAACAGAAAAGTGGGTGAAGGGAGACATCGGGCAGTGTAAGACATGACAAAATAGTAATTTATACATTATCAAGTGTTCATGAGGGAGGGAGTAGGAAAATGAGTAACTGATATCAAGAGCTCAAGTAGAAAGAAAATGTTTGAGAATGATGATGACAACAAATGTACACATATGCTTGAAACAATGGATGTATACATGAATTGTGATAAGAGTTCTATGAGCCCCCCAAAACGATTTAAAAACAAAGCAAAGTCAATATATTCACTTCTCAAAAGTGTGTATATATATGTGTGTGTGTAAATATGTATATATTCCCACCATATATAATGAAAATATATTTTAAAAAGCAACCCCCAGTGGATGTATGTATGGACTGTGTTAAGAGTTGTACAAGCCCCCAATAACATGATTAAAAAAAGAAAGAAAGAAAAAGATAATGGGACAGTCCATCTCAGAAGGGCCACACGGAATGCGTGATAAATCTAGGGTGCAGTATGGCCCTGACTAACTCCATAACTATCCTTTAGTTCTTTAATAGTTCCTATCTTTACTATTATGGTTTTTATTTGTTTTGCCTCATTGATCATGTGAAATCTATGGAAGCTCATCTGTAGATTGAAGATCATTTGCTATGTGGAAGCCCAGATAGCTAAGCCTTCAGAAGCAGTAGGAGTAATGTTTCTCCAAAGGTATGGGAAAAGGACAAGGGGGAAATAGATGACTGTGCAATACCACTTGGGCTCAAATAACAGAATTGTATGTGAATGGATATTGGATATGTAAGATATGGGAAAAAAGGAAGGGTTCCTGAAGGGTATGGTGGGGGAGGGAAAGGATAAAGAGGAGTTCAGGACGAAAGAAAATGTCTTGAAACTGATTGTGGTAGTTATTGTACAACACCACAACTCTGATGTGATTAGACTATGGAATGCTTGATGTCTGCAAGAGTTCCCAATAAAATTATCGATAAAAATTAATACATAAAACAATAAATAAAGCAACAAAACAATAAATAAACAATTACAAAAACAAGCAAAAAGATTACTCTCATTATTTTAGAATGGACATGAAATTTAAAAATACAAAAATAATTTTGACATAGAAGTAGCTAAAAGTGAGTTAATAGGAGCTACACAGTGTCCCCCCCACTTGTCTGTACTGTGGTGGCTTGAGGGTTTCCTTGAGGTGTCCCTGGTTATGAAACTGGTATTTCAAATATCAGCAAAGCTACAAGTTTCAGGAAAGATTTGTAACTCAAAACAGACTGTGAAGAAGGAAATGACCACTGAAAACCTTATGGATAGCATTGTAACATTGTCAGATATGGAAATTTTCATGAATAGAAGCATAATATTGTCACAGACAGTGCCAGAAAATGAGCTCATCTGATTGGAAGGACTCAAAGTACCACTGAGGAGTAGTGACCTTTTCAAAGTATGGTAGATCATGATGATATTTTTGGAGCTAAACTTGTGCAATTAAAGCCTGTGGCACCTTCATTTGCTGATGAGGCATGACTCAAAATGAGAGGAAATAGCTGAAAACATCAATTAGTACTTGGAACTTGAAGCATGACTCTAGAAGTCATCAAAGAAGAAATGGAATGGCTACAGATCAGCATTGAACATTCTAGGTATTAGAGAATATCCATGGACTGGTACTGCTTACTTTGAATCAGAAAATCATTGTTTATTTTTCTGAGAATGACAGGTTCAAGAGGAAAAGTATTGCATCCATCATCTCATCATCCAAAAGACCTTTTCAGAATCTATTTTGAAGTAAAATTTTGTCTGTGATAGGATAATATGTCTGCACATAAGGAAATCCAATCAATACAACTATTATTTAGATTTATGCACCAACCATGAAAGTTAGAATTGCAGAAATTGAATAATTCTACCAGCTCGTTCAGTTGAAAATTTATCAAACATGTAAACAAGGTGAATAGATAATAATTGGCGAGTGAAACGTAATGCAAAAAGATGGAAACAAAGAGGAAAGAACAGTATTTGTAAAATATAGGCTTGGTGGTAGAAAAGAAGCTGGAGGTTTCATGATAGAAATTTGCAAGACCAATAGCATCTTCATAACAAATAGCTTTTTCAACAATGCAAAAGACAACTATGCATGTGGAATCCTCCAGATGGAATCCCCAGACTACATCCATGAGAAGATATGTAGAAGCACAGTATCAGCAGCTAAAACAGAGCCAGGGGCTAGCTGTGGAACAGACCACTAATTGTTCATATGAAAGTTCAGGTTGAAATTGAATAAAATTAAAATCCACAAGTGTCAACATACTACATTGACTATGCCCCACTTGAAATGTAATCTCAAGAATACATCTTATGCATTGAATATTAATGACAGACAGAAGACCTGATGAGAGCATGGACATCATACATGAAGAAAGCAAAGGATCACTAAAAAGACAAGAAAGAAAAGCTCAAATAGATGTCATAATAGACCCTGAAACTTGCTTTTAATCATAGTGTAGCTAAGAAAAATGGAAAAATGAAGTAAAAGAGCTCAATAGATAATTTCAAAGGGCAGGTCAAGAAGCAAAGTGAAATAGTATAATGAAATGTGCAAAGAACTAGAGTTAGAAAACCAAAAGAGGAAGGACACAGCATATCTTAAACTGAAAGAATCAAAAAAAATTCAGGCCTCCATTTCAATATTGAAACATTCTATAGATAAAATAGTGTACAATACAGGAAGCATGAAAAGAATACACAGTTGCTACCAAAAAGTGTTGATATTCAACTATTGCAGGAGATAATATATGAGCAAGAACTAATGGTACTGAAGGATGAAGTCCATGCTGCACTGAAATCATTAGCCAAAAACAAGACTCCAGGAATTGATGGAATGTTTGAAATGTTTCAAGAAATCGATGAAGCACTAGAAGCACATTTTTGCTTATGTCAGATTTGGAAGACAGCTCCTTGGTTAACTGACTGGAAGAGATATTTGCACCTATTCCAAAGAAAGATAACCCAACACAATGCTCAAATTATAGAACAATATCATTGATATGACATGCAAGTAAATTTTTGCTGAATTTCACATAACAATGGGTACAGCAGAACCATTGGGCAGGGACCTATCTGAGGTTCAGGACAGATTAAGAAGAATGACGTGGAATATGGGATGTCAGGTAAATCTTGGATAAAAGCAGAGAATACCAGCAAGATGTTTCCTTGTGGTTTTTTTTGGGGGGGGCATCACTGCTCTCTGGTGGTGGGAGTAGGAGGCCCAGCCCCACTGCTGGAATTGAACCTCCGTCCCAGTGGGCCGCAGTTCCGCACACAACCACTACGCCACTGGGGCTCAGCCCTTTCCTTGTGTTTTATTGACTGTGCAAAGACTATGTAGATCATAACAAACTATGACTAAACTTGGGAAGAATGGGAATTCCAGAACACTTCATTGTGCTTATGAGGAATATGTACATGAATCAAAAGAACAGAATAGGGGAATACTGCATGGCTTAAAATAAAAAAAAGGTGTGGGCCAGGCTTGTATCCTCCACTATACATTTTCAATCTGTATAACTCAGAAGCTTGGTTATATGAAGAAGAATATGACATTAGGTTTGGAGGAAGACTTATTAACAACTAACAATAAGCAGACGACACAACTTTGGTTGTTGAAAGTGATCAGGACTTGAGGCATTTGCTGATGAAGATCAAAGATTGTAGCCTTCGGTATGGATTACAATCCAGGGTAAAGAAGGCCCAAATCCTCACACCTGCAATGTGTAGCATCATCATCAATGGAGAAAAAATGAAAGTTGTCTAAGATTTTGTCTTGCTTGGATCCACAATCAATGTTAATGGAAGCAGAAGTTGAGAGTTCAAATGACACATGCATTGGGAAAATCTGCTTCACAAGATCCCTTTGTTGTTGTTAGGTGCTATGGAGTTGATTTTAACTCATCACGACCCTCTGCAATACAGACCGAAACATTGCACAGTCCTGTGCCATCGTTGCAATTTTTTCTATGCCACCGTTCGCGGTTGTATCATTACGGCCATGGTGTCAATCCACCTCTTTGCGAGTCTTCCTCTTTTCTGCTTCCCTTCCACTTTACTATGGGAAAGCAAGCCTGTTTCTCAGAGGACTATAGTGCACCTGACCCAAGGGGAAGCATTTTTCAATTGCCTCATTTACACACGAAAGTTGGACATCGAATAAGAAAGAATGAAGACGAATCACTGCATTTTAATTGTGGTATAGTGGAAGCATATCAAAAGTACTATGGACTGCCAACACAAGCAAGCAAGCAAGCCAACAACAAATCTGTCTTGAAAGATGTACAGCCAATCACACCTTAGAAGCAAAAATGGTAAGACTTCTTTCCATGTACTTTGTATGTGTCATCAGGAGAGATCAGTCTCTGACAAGGATAACATTCTTGGTAAAGTAGAGGGACACTGAAAAAGAGGAAGACTGTCAAGGAGATGGACTAGCATTTTCACTGTAACAATAAACTCAAACATAGCAACACTTGGGAGGAAAGGGCAGCATGGAGAGAGTTGCACTCTGTTGTACATAGGTTCGCTGTCAGAATTAACTCCACAGCACCCAACAACAAGATACATTGTCCAATTATTGTTTTATTATAAATAGTCACTGACCTTGCTTCATTTTTATTTTCTTTCTCAGTTTTTCTTATTATACTTCTCATCTTCATGTTTCTTATACATTTTTACTTTTTATTCACTCAGCTATTGTATTGTGTACATTCTCTGTGTAGTAGGTGTGTTGGGTGTGCCAACTCTAAAATATTGTGTGTATTTGAGCAAAATACTCTTCTCAGTCAGAATCGACTAGATGGCAATAGGTTTGGGGGTTTTATATCTATTTTGCAAATAAGGTATCTCTGAAATTATTTTTTCCTCTTTAATCTTGTACTATGTTGGAAAAATCCAAGTTTTGATAATGACTAGATAAAAGTAGACATGTAGGCTAACAGCATGAGGCCAACAAGAAATCTCACACAGAATCCTTTTGAACTATTTCACGCCTTAAAAAGGTGCAACAGTGATTGTTCAGGAAGGGTGAGAATCAGAGAATGCCAGGTTGTTAGAGTAAAATGTCTATGCAATGAGGGAGGGTTTGGGCTGAGATCCAAAGTCTATCCACTACCTCATTATATTGCCATATAGACATATTTATATAGACCAATACCTCTATTTTTATGAATTAATATATTTACATATGTACATATCTATGTTTACAACTCTATCTATAGCTTTTCTTCCTAGATCTTTCCTCTGTTTCCTTTACCTTTCTTCTGCCCCACTATCATGTGTGCCCTTCTTCTGCCTCTGAGTAATTCCTCTCAACTAGATTGCTGTTGCTCCAACAACCCTAGGATCTCTATATCCTCCTCATTGTTGATTTTAATTCCCTAGTTGTTCCCCTGTCTAGGACATTGTTTTCTTGCTGCTTCCTTCCCCTGCTTCCTCCTCCTGCAAAGTCCCTCAGGAACAGTGGGTGCACAAGCAAATGTGGTGGAGAAAGCTGATGGTACCCGACTATCAAAAGATATAGTGTCTGGGGTCATAAAGACTTGAAGTTAAATAAGCAGCCATCTAGCAGAGAAGCACAATCCCACATGGAAGAGAACTGCAGGGTCATGAGGTGTTGATGGGATGAGGGAACAGGCATTAGAAGACCCAAAATAGATAAACAACCCCCCTTATTGCTGAGAATGATGGGGGCCAGAGTCGAGATCCCAAATCCATCAGTAGACAATGGTACATCCTCTAGTCTAACATAAGAGTCACCTTGAAGGGCACAGTATAAATACCAATAAAACACACAATATTCTTCTGATTCCTGGATGCTTCTTCACTCCCCACTATCATGGCCCCAATACTGCTTTTCATATTGGGATAGAACAGAGCATGTACACTGGTACAGATAAGAATTCATGATACACATAATCCAGGGTCAGATAAAACCTTTGGGAACAGAAATGGAAGTAGCGATATAAGGAGGGAAAAGGGAAAGTGGGAAGAGGAGGGGAGTAAGGGGGAACTGATCGCAATGAATAGTACATATCCATACCACAGCCCTTCCCAGGGGTACAAACAACAGAAACTATGGGGGAAGGGAGACAGTGGCTGGTGTTAAGACATGAAAATAATAATAGTTTATAATTTATCAAGGGTTCACGAGGGTGAGAGGGAGGTAAAAAAGAGGAGCTGATGCAAATGGTTCAAATACAAAGTAAATGTTTATAATATAATGATGGCAGCATTTAATTTAGAGGCAATATAGCCCACATGGAAGAAGTACACCAGCCTGTGTGACCATGAGGTGTCAATGGGATGAGTTATCAAGCAAGCATCAAAGGATAAGAATCATATCATTGCATGCCCACCTTCCTGATATGTGTGCATAAAAAATGTGATGAAGAAAGCTGATGGTGCCCGGTTATCAAATTATATAGCATCTGGGCCCTTAAAGGCTTGAAGGTAAACAAGTGGTCATCTAGTTCGGAAGCAGTAAAGACCACCTGGAAAAAGCACACCAAGAGGTGTCGAAGGGATTGGGTATCAGGCATCAAAGAACTAAAAATTATAGCATTATAAATGAGAGGGAGGACAGATTGGGGACCCAAAGCCCATCTGTAGGTGAAGTGACATCCCCTTACAGAAGGGTTGAGGGAAGATGAACCAGTCAGTGTGCAGTGTAGCAATGAGGAAATATGCAACTCTCCTATAGTTCTTAAATGTTTCCTTCCACCCCTTATTATGATCACAATTTTACCTTACAATTCTGGCTAGACCAGAGGATATACACTGGTACAGATAGGAGCCGGAAACACAGAAAATTCATGACAGATGATCCGTTCAGGACCAGTGTTGAGAATGACGATACCAGGTGGGTGGAGGGAAAGTGGAGTAGAAAGGGGGAACTGATTATAAGGATCTACATATAACCTCCTCCCCAGGGTATGGACAGCAGGGAAGAGGGTGAAGGGAAACATTGGAGAGTGTCCAATGTAACAAAATAATAATAATTTAAAAATTATCAAGGGTTCATGAGGGATGGGTCATTGGGGAGGGAGGGATAAAAGGGGGAGCTAATGCTAATGGCTTAAGTCAAAAGAAAATGTTTTGAGAATGTTGAAAGCAACAAATGTGCAAATGTGCTTTGCATACAATGGATGTATGTTTGGATTGTGGTAAGAGTTGTATGAGTCCCCAATAAAATGATTAAAAGAAAACCCAACTACATGATATACTTTTGTACTACAACTTAGAATAAATGGAAATTGTGTATGTGTGTTTTAAAGTACATACACTTATTTTATCACAGTTGTGGGTGTCAGAAATCTGGAATAAAAATGAGAATAGTTGTATACTCTCTCTGAAGGCCCAAGATAAAACCCCTTTCCTCTTGTAGCTTCTAGAAACTCTCTTTTGTTTTTATCTATGAAACTCATTAGCAAAGAACACAAATGTCAGAATAAGATACACAAATATTTGTACTTATGTGAGAAATAAAGCTGAAATGTTGAACGTAATTTTGTAACGATGCAGAATAAACTAGAGATTAAGCATAAAAAAACTAATGATGGCAGCATATGTTCGCAGAAGTTTGATACAATTGATGTATGGACTATTGTAAGAGCTGTAAGAGCCCTCAATAAAATTATCTTTTAATAAAAAATAATTGATAAATTTGAATTAAAAAGTGCAACAAGCAATCATTCTCCCCATATATGGTCTTTTCAAATCCTCACAGCCATCTTATGAGATAATAATAATTTTCCTATTTTTAAAAGTTAAAGCTAATTAAGTGAAGCTTTAACTTTTCCAAAGTCAATCAGTATGCAAATAGCAGAGTCAGGTTAAAAACATGTAAATTTTAATAAAGCTTAAAAATAGAAGGCCTTTGAAGCAAAAATCTGTAGCAAGCATCTTACCATCTGGGGAATAAAGAATGAGATTTACAAAAATTCTTAGAGAGTATTGAGAAACTTTCAAACAACAGAAAGAAATTATGCAAGACTCATTATAGGCTCTTCTCTCACTTTTAGATTTTAGCTGTTGGTGACGTGTTATACAGAGCCTTCACCCATCATTGATTGTTTAGGTTTCAAATAGATGAGCCTTCGTTCGCTTTTTCTCTCTAGCTTTTTTTAAACCAGTGAATTTTTGAATTACATATAAATATTTAGAAAAATGCGTACATATTTTAATGAATCATTTTATTGGGGACTTGTACAATGCTTATCACAATCCAAATTGAAAACTTTGACAATAAAAATAACTTTACAAAAGGAACTTAATTTTTCAAACAAATCAACTAGAAATATATACTGACAAATAAAAGATACATAAAGAAAACCAGTGTACTTAACCAAATGCTACTTGATTTTTTTCAACTTATTTGCTTATGATTATATGAATTATTGAAATTAATGTATTTAATGAGTTACTTTTTTAAGTCAATGAATTAATGTGCTATGTATTTTTCAGCAAAAAGTCTGCATATAGATCAAAGTCATGGGGGAAATATTTAAAGTATTCACTGTAATCTCTATGTATGTTTGTGGTATGTCATTGAAAAATTTTTATCTTAAAGGTAACTTCTGAGAGTTAAAAAACTGAGACCTTAGTAGCATTATTTTTACAACTTTGGAAATTGCATACATTTTAAGACTCATTTATAGCTTGTGCATTTATTTGCGTCATTAAAGAATGAGTTCATCATTATTCTGTTGCTCCCTTCCTGTGTCAGTCTAGACTAGAGGAGCAAATTCAACAGACACTCATATGGATGAAAGGAATGGGTTTATATTCAAGAGGAACAGGACATTGAGAAAACATCCCAGGCCAGTCCAGCTCAAAGTCACAAGTTCAATATTAACCCATATGCCCGAAATCAGTCCATAAAGTCTCCTTCTGACTCACGAAGTCACAGGTCAGTGGCTACAGAGTACTGGCACCGACAGGGGTCTCCCCATGGCTCCTCGCTTCCAGGGCTCAGGGTCCATCAACAGCATCCCGTAGTGGCAGAAGCAACTCATCACTGGCAGAGGCCTCCATGTGGCTGCCCCAGCCTCAGAGGTTCGGCTCCATCAGGGCAAAGCCATGTGGTCTCTCCACTGGCTACTTCAGCCTCCCAGAC
>PVJH01045794.1:0-12209 GCA_004026705.1 Nesogale talazaci
CACATGTAAGTCACCAAGAGTGGAGCGGGCAGCTGCTTGGGACAGGTATCAGAGGAATCCAGCCTCCAATATATATACAGCACAGGTTTAAATAGGCGCAGTTGCACAGCGATAATTATTGATTATTATAGTAAAGTTCTAGAGAGCGTGAGGAAGAGATAAATAATGGAGTCAGACACATATCATGCTCACCTTAGTCTGGTTAGGTGATCCTCGTGAAGAGAGAGAGTGGAGGGAAGGGAAGACATGGGGGACAGGGAGAAAGAGAGGGGTGAGAGCATCCGGGGGACATGGGAGAGAGAGAGAGAGAGAGAGAGAGAGAGAGAGAGAGAGAGAGAGAGAGAGACTCTCTTTAGTCTGCCCAAGCCTTATATACCTTTTGGAGCCATGCAAGACCTCTAATTACAGGGAAAGGCACCTGGGCGATCTCTCCCTCTGATGCCGTGTAACAAGCAGGGTCAGTTTTCTATCAGAATAAGAAAGTATAGAGAAACCGTTCAGTGTGCTTGCGCTGACAGATGCAAGAAGGCAGACAGGGCAGAATTAAAGATCAGAATGTCGCGAAAAGGTGGTGGCTAACTGAAGATCCAGAACTGGCCCGAGGAGAGCCACGAGCAGGCAGATCTCTTGGCTGTGGATATGAGCAGTGTCAGCTTCCAAAGATGTCCTCAGTCAGTGGCAGCAAGGTGCCCGCCCTTCCAACGACAGACACTAGAATTATAGCCCTGGGATACAGCAAGTGGGGCGCGAGAAGGGGGGCTGATAGCATGGATGACTGTCTAACCCCACTCAAGGTGAGTGAACACCAGAATTGACAGGAGGTAGTGGATGGTGCAAAATAAATAAAGAGGGGGATTGGGTGAGGGAGGGAGAGAATAAAGGGAAGCTGATATCAAGGAGTGCAAGAAGAAAGTGTTGGAAACTGATTATGGTAGCAATTATATAAGGCTGCTTGATGTGATTTAAATGAGTGAAGCTGAAGATAAATCTCTTGATATAATCTTCTAGAGGAGCAATCAGAAAAAAAAGAATGGAAATTAAAGCGATTAGCATTTATGTGGGACATGATCAAGGTAAATAGCGTGTGATCAGAATCTAAACAGACACTGACCCCCCAAAAAAGCGCAGAGAGAAATTACAAAGAGTTATTGGAAGAAAATATTTCTGACATCATGAAAGATGAGGCGTGCCTTCAAGAAGCTGAACAAGCCAAGCAATATAGACCCCACATAGTCCAACCAGATAAAGTCTTTCCTGTGCCAGTCTGTATGCCCAAGGAGCTCAGGATTTGTGGTCTAAGAGAAAGAAACTTCCAGGCTATCTCTATCCCAGAAAAAGGGAAGTCATTGAGTGGGGGGATGTTGTTGTAAGTGGTATGTGTTGTTAGTGTGTTGTCCACAGCCACCTATATGTTTGCAGGGTTAGAACTGCTCCATATGTTTTATTATTATTATTATTAAAAGATATTTTTACTGGGGCTCTTAAAACTCTTACTACAATCCATGCATCAATTGTATCAGACATATTTGTACATATATTGCCATCGTCTTTTCTAGACATTTACTTTTTATTGAGCCCTTGGTATCAGCTCCTCTTTTCTTTCCTCCTTCCTCCCCCCTTGTGGCCCCTTGATAGATTATATATTATTCTTTTCTTTTTTTTATTTTTTATGGGGGGCATCACTGCCCTCTGGTGGAAGTGGGAGGCCCAGCCTTGCTCCTGGAGAGCTGCTGCTGGATTTGAACTGCCAGCCCAGTGGGCTGCGGTCCCGCACTCAACCAATAGGACACTGGAGCTCAGTCCCTATTATTTTCATATTTCTTACCAACCACTGTCTCTCTTCCCCTATGTTTTCTGTTGTTCTTCCCCGTGGTCATGTGCCAATCATTGCAATCGGCTCCCCCTTGCTCCTCTTCTCTCCCCCCACTTCTCCCTACAAACACTTTGTTTTAATGAACTAGCATTTTGTGATGCCTACCACCCTCTCTTCCTGACACAATCACTGAAGACAAATGAGTACATAAGCAAATATGCTGAAGAAAGTGGATGGTGCTGGGCTACTAAAAGATACAGCATCTGGGTCCTGAAAGGCATGAAACTAAACAAGCAGCCATCCAACAGAGAAGCAACAAGCCCACATAGAAGAAACACATCAGTTGGTGGGATCATGAGGTGTCATCATGGAACATCCCCCCACAGAGGGGCCACAGGGGAGGGATGAGTCAATTAGGGTGCAGTCGAGCATCGATGGATCACACAATGTTCCTCTGGTCCCTTGAAGCTTCCTCAGTCCCCACTATCATGACCTTAGTGTTGCTTCCCACTCTGGACTAGACCAGAACATGTACACAGGTATAGGCAAGAAGTCAAGCTTGGAATCCAGGAACAGGACGGGGACCAGCATTCCAAATGCTTTCATTTTCTTGGTTGTCATCCTTTATGGAAACAGATCACCTAGACTTTCTCCCACAAAGTCACGTGTGGGATTTAAACCTTTGGGTTAGCAGCCTATTGCTAATCACTTGTGCCACTCTGGCTCTTTAAGATGGTAAAGACTTTCTTGCTTTATATTCAACTCCCACCCCCCTGCCTCAACCCACCCTCTGATTCCCATGCACTGTGCTAGCTCAGGGGCACCCATCTATGGTCTGGTCCCTACATGTGTTTCACTCCCTTTCCACTGGAAAGAACTTCATCTGGGGTGAAAATCTCCTATTTGATGAATATACTGGGGGGAATGTTTCAACCTGACAAATACTTTTATGTAGTCAATGTCATATGCAACTTTTTTATACTGAAGGAACTCATTTAAAAGGTCATTTTATTGGAGGCTCTTACAGATCCACAATCCATCCATCCATCCATCCATCCATCCATCCATCCATCCATCCATCCATCCATCCATCGTGTCATGCACATTTTTACATTTGTTGCCATCATCACTTTCAAAACATTTTCTTTCCACTTGAGCCTTTTGTACCACCTCCTCATTCCCCCCCTCCCTCTCCCACCCTCCCTCATGAACTCTTGATAATTTGTAGTTATTCTTATTCTTTCATGTCTTACACTGACCAATGTCTTCCGTCACCCACTTTTCTGTTATCTGCTCCCCTGGGAGGGGGTTATATGTGGATCATTGCAATTGGTTCTCCCTCTCTCCTTCCAATTTCCTCTTACCCTCCTGGTATCACCACTCTCATTATTAGTCCCAAGGGGTTTACCTGTCCTGGATTCCCTGTGTTTTCAGCTCGTATCTGTACCCACTTGTAAGGTAAAATTGGGGTCATGATGTGGAGGGGGAGCATTAAAGAACAAGAGGAAAGCTGTATGTTTCATTGGTGCTAGACTGCACCTGACTGGCTCATCTCATCCTTGATTCTTTATATACTCTCTAATAGATTCTGTATTCACTTTTCTTTTTCTTGAAACAAAATGAGTTCCAAGGAAGCTAGGAGCCCACTCCGTTTTAAGAAAAAGAAAAGTGAATACAGACGCCACACCAGAGAATCTAAAGAAGCCAAACTCTCTGGAGTAGATTCATATGTATCTTAGGTGGGTTCTCTAGAGAAACAAAACCAGTGAAGCTTATATATGTCTTTGTGTACATAACTTTATATCCAGAACATGTAAACACATTGTAAAGTCCACTGTGGTAGGAACAATTCGTTTAAAATCATTTCATCTCCCTTCGGACCCATTTAGAATTTGATTAAATGGAGGTGGTAGATCACATCAATGACGAGGTCTTTACTGCCAACCCCCTTGGAATCCTGGCCCAGTCAAATTGACATCGAACCTGACCATCACAAGGTGGGAGGCGGGGCTGCTGTGTAGACATCCTACTTGAGCACTCAGCGGAGTGGGGCTCTGCTGGGAAAAGCAGGGCAGGAAAAAAGAGTGCCTCCACAGGACACGGATATTGTTAGGGGCTGGCCAAACTTGGACAAAGCCAGAACCAGTGTAGTTCCAAAACATGGGACCCTGCCAAGGAAAGGGACCGTTCCTGAAAATTAAGCAACGCTGACTTCTTACATGCAGTCTTTTGATTACCCCTCATGTAACTCCCATTGTAGCCCCGTGAGCCACCAACTGCATTTACCAGCGTATGGAAGCTGAGGCTCAGGGAGATGAAGGGACTTGTCAAGGGCCGTGCTCTCATGCTGTTTAAGGGACAGCTAAAGCCATTCCTTCAGCTCCAAAGCTCATACTCCTTCCTCTCCTTGGAAACTCAAAGAAGAAAGCAACGTCTGAGGCCTCAGGAGGAAACCATTGAAAGATTCCATTACTGGTGTTAGAAAAATGAGATTTCCGCCTTCCGGGGAGGTGGCACTGAGTTAGGCCCCCTTCTCCTCTTCCCTCTCCCGCCTCTCCAAACGAGACCATGCCTCTTCAGAGACATCTTCAAACTCTGCCAGCCCAACTAGCAAGAAATGTCCACGATCTTGCAAGACCTTGAATTGCTGCCTGTAACTGTGCTGTTCTCCCCAAGCCCGTGACCCTGCCAACCTGATGAGAATTTGGCTGCTAGCTGGAGATCCCGAGCAAAGCGCTTGTCTTCCCTTCGCTGTGACTCCTGAGTTACTGTGAGTCCATTTCTGAGGACAGCCTATGACAGCGGAGTGGACAAACTGCCCATCTTGGCATTCCCTTCCCACCCCACACACCATAAATCTAGCCAGCGTGACCCCGAACAGCAACAATGAAAGGATTGTGTATGAAAGTAAATAAACGTCTGTCCCTCCCGAGAGAGAGAGAGAGAGAGAGAGAGAGAGAGAGAGAGAGAGAGAGAGGAGAGAGAGAGAGAGAGAGAGAGAGAGAAGAAAAAATGAGTTTTCCAAATGCAGAAAAATGAGCTGAGCCCCGGTGGCGTAAGTGGTTGAGTGCGGGAGTGTGGCCATTGGGCTTGGCGGTTCAAATCCAGGGGTGGCTCTCAGGAGCAGCGCTGGGTAGCGCCCACGCCCACCAGAGGCAGTGATGTCAAAAATGAAACTGGATATGTCCCTGGTGCCATTTACAAAACAAATTCAAAATGGATCAAGGACCTAATTTGAAAATTAAAAACATAAATTATTTGAAGAAATTCAGGAGCAATGTTATTGGACCTAGCGTTTAACAAGAGATGATCTAATGTAATACAAAGACACAAATAGCAACAGGAAAAAGAGTAAATCGGTTCTCAAAAGAGTTAAAGCTGTTCATCAAAAGCTTGTATCGAATGAGGGTGGGAAAGAGGGGGAGAAAGAGGAGCCGATACCAAGGGCTCAGGCAGAAAGACAAAGTTTTAGAAAAGACAATGGCAACATAAGAACAGATATGCTTGACACGATTGATGTATGGATTGTGATAAGAGCTGCAAGGGCTCCCAATAAAATGATATATTAAAATTAATTTTTAAAAGAAAAAAAAAACTAAAGAGAAATAGAGGGTGTACCGAATGGCCAGGATAATATCTGTGGAACTAGGAATCTAATAAACAATATACATATAAAACATTGACAACTTCACAATAGAAAGGCGAACAGTCCAATCACATAACAGGAAATATCTACTCACTGTGCCACCATGGCTCTTCCACCAACAGGCACTACTTAAGCCGACATTTCACCAAAGAGGAAATTCAAACCACCACCAAACACATGAAAAGATGCTTTACGACACCAGCTATCAGAGAGATGCAAATCAAGCCACAGCAGAAGACCGTTTCATTCACACAGAGATGGCTGAGATAAGAAAATGATAAAATGACAAATGCTAGTGAAGATGTGGGGGAAATTCGTGCCTTCATCTGTTGTCGGTAGGGATGCAAAATGATAAAGCCACTGTGTGACAAAGTGTGACAGGACAGCTATCGTGAGCCAGCAATTCCACTGTGAGGTGTGTACCCAAACTTGAGAGCAGATGCTCACACAGAAACGTGTATACTAGTGTTAACTGAACATACTCAGCATGGCGAGATGGGAGCAGCAACCTAAATGTCCGTCAGCACATGAATGGATAAGCAAAATGTGGTCCATACACACAATGACATGTGGCTGTGTTAGTCCAGGTAGACTAGAGAAACAAGTTCAGGGACACGCGTATGTGTATAAGAAAGAGCTTTCTCTACAAGAACAGTTGAATATTCAGAAAACACCCCAACTCAGATCAAGTCCATAAAACTGCTATTAGTTCATTTGTCCAGGAAGATCACAGGTCAGCTGGTGGGAAGTCTTGTGGATCCAGTGGCGTTGTAAGCATCTCAGTGCTGGCAGAGATCTCCACCGGATTTCTCTGGCTAGGAGCTCTGGCTCCATTAGCTTCTCTCCATGTATCTTCGCCACATGGATGTCTCCCAGGGAGTGAGGAGAGAGAGAGAGGGAGAGAGAGAGAGAGAGGGAGAGAGAGAGAGAGAGAGAGAGACAGAAAGAGAGAGTCTCCTACCTCCAAGAGGAATTCTAGAGTTCCCAGAATCCACAGAAAGTGGCCATGGCCACATAGAGGTCTCATTGGTTATGTCCTGATTGACAGGCTAGACTCCACCACTACACTCTTAAGCCTTAAATTGACACCAGATTATGTAACTTCCACAGTGGCCTATATGTAGAAAGAAAAAAAAAAAAGAAATCTGGTTGCATACTCTACTATGGATGGGGCTTGAAGACATTATGCTGAACAAAATAAGTCACTCACAAAAGGAGCGCTATTATATTATGTCACAAATAAAGGTCAACCCATTTCCACTGAGTTGATTCCAACTCATAGGGATCTCATTGGACAGGATAAAACTTCCCCATAGGGTTTCTGGAGTTTTCAATCTCTCTCTCTCTCTCTCTTTTTTTTTTTTTTTGAGTTGTCAATCTTTACAGGAGCAGATTATTTCATTGTCCTCCATTGGTGCAACTGCTGGACTTGTTTATATCATTATAACAGTAGAATTTGTATAAAATATAACAGGCAGCTATCTAGAGAACAAAGTTTACTATTGGCTACCATGGATGGAAGGGTGATGGTAAGGCTTCTTGCATACGGAGTGCTGAGTTTTAGTTTAGAATGATGGGAAAAATCCACGGTTCAAGGTAGGGTTGCGTAGATGATTATTGCATTTTCTTTTTGGTTTTTTTTTTGGGGGGGCATCACTACCCTCTGGTGGTGGGAGTAGGAGGCCCAGCCTTTGCTCCTGTGGAGCTGGAATGGAACCTCCAGCCCAGTGGGCCACAGTCCCACGCACAACCACTGTGCCACCAGGCCTCAGCCTTATTGCACTTTCTTTCAGTAAATTGTATACCTGTAAAAAGTTAAATTGGTATGTTAAAAGTCATTAAGTCACTTTTTGAATTGGCAATTAAAAAAATTACCTTTTAATTGTGTGTTGGGTGAAGGTTAGAAAGTAAATCAATTTTCCATTCAACAATTCAGACAAATTTGTTTCATTTCATTGATCGCAATCTCCACAATGTAACATCACTTGTCCCACTATCTCCCTGTTCTTATTATTGTCATTCAACCATCATTCCTAATCTTTAGAAATTTCACCCTTGAGTAAATGCTGTCATTTTGATTTTAAAATAGTTTATTTATAAAATGTGCACACCTTAGTTTTACTTAGGTAACCTCGTGTGACTGTTGCCTTTATAATAGCTGTCATTGAGTCAAATTCAATTGTGTGCTAGAAAAGAATGTATATTGCACTGTTCTGTGGAGTGCTTTGTATATGCCTAGGAGGTCAAGTAGAGATTTATTGTGTTATTTAATTCTTCTATGCCTGTTGAGTTGCTCTCTGGTTGTACTTCATGAAAGTGCTGAATTAAGACCCTCCTCTGATTATTACTCATAACTAAGTAAGTAACTCATGGGGAGAAGGGGAGGGGAGTTGTTCATTGCTTTTAAATTTAATATTGCAATTTGAGGCTTACATTTTTTCTTTAGCTCCTTCAGTTTAAGATGAGCGTGTTCCTCCTTGTTGCCTTTCTAATGCCACAATTTTGATTTCATATAATATTTTTCATTTCATTATAATAGTTCACACTTCATTATATTTTTCGAGATGCCTTTTGAACGTTTCTGCTCATCTCTTTGACGTCATCATCATTTCATTTGCCTCGACTGCTTCCTGATTAAGCTTCAGTCTCTTCTGACATCTACTTTGGTCTCTTCTTTCTTGTCTTCTTAATGATCTTTGACTTTCTTCACGTATGATGTTCTGATGTCACAGCACAGCTCGTCATGTCTTCTGTCATTAATGTTCAATGTGTTCAAACTGTGTTTGAGCTGTTCTTGAAATTCACTTGGAATATACTTGTGGCAGGTACATAATCTGGTGTCAATTGGGGACTTGAGGATTAAGAGTGAAGGGGTGGTATCTAGTATGTCAATTGAGTCATAGCCAATGAGGCCTCAGAGTGGGCATGACTCTCTCTTAAGGATGCTGGGAACTCCCATGTTTCCTCTTTGGAGGTGAGAGATATATTCTCTCTCAGCTCACTCTCTCCTGACAAGACACATGGCACAATGCTGATAGACCCTGTGTCCTGGAACTGCATGGAGCACACTGCCAGCACTGAAGTGTAAGCACACTGCCCCTGGAGTCGCAAGACTTTTCACCCACTGACCAGGGATCTTCATGCATTTGGAATCATTGCATGTGTTTTGTGAGTTGAAAGAGGACTTTATAGATTGGTATCGGACATATGGACTAATATCAGACTTGTGAACTTGATCTGGACTGGGCTGGGATGTTCTCTCACTATTCAACTGCTCTTGTATATACAGCTCTTTCTTATTCATAAATTCACATATGTAAATATTTCTTAGTCACATGGATTTGTTGCTCTAGTCTCCCCAGATAACACAAGACTCAAGTTCCTCTTTTGGCTCATGGGGACTTGTTTTTGTTTTCTTCAGCTTTAACTTGAACCTACATATGAGCAATTGGTGGTCTCTTCCACTGCCAGCCCCTGACATTGTTTGGGCTGCTCCATCATGTCTTCTCACAGATGTAGTCAATATTTTATTTCTGTGTATTCCTTCTGGAGAAGGCCGTGTGCCTAGTTGTTGCTTGTGTTGCTCTGAACAAGTCACCGACCTCGCAAAATTCTACCGTGTAATTCCAGCTTCATTTCTGTTAACGAGACTCATTTTCAACTAGTGTTCTTTCCTCTTTATCCCCAATGTTTGCATTCCAATTGCCAATACTTATCAGTGAAATTTTGATCAACTTCAAATTGGAGACATTGGAAGAATTCCTTAATTTCTGCCTTAGCTGTAGGGGTTGGTGCAAAATTTGAAGAATGGTTAGATTGACTGGATTGCCTTATATGTGGGTAAATATCAAGATAGATCCTGAAATGTCTTTTTTGACGATGAAACTAATGCCACTCCTCTTGAATCTGTCATTGCCAGTAAACTATGATTTTCTGATACCTATCCATTCTACTCACTAACAGCTCAACTATCGAACTTTATGCATTCTGGTACATTTTTTCAAGACTTCCAATTTCCCTAGATTCCTACTTCATTTTTTTTTGGGGGGGGGCAATCACTGCCCTTTGGTGGGAGTAGGAGGCCCAGCTTTGCTCCTGGAGAGCTGCTGCTGGATTTGAACCGCCAGCCCGGTGGGCCGCAGTCCTGCACACAACCACTACACCACCGAGCTCAGCCCAGATTGCTGCTTCCTACATCCCAAATTCTGATTACTACTAGACGTTTGCAGCTATTTCTTCTCATTTTTATTTGTGCCACATCAGCAAATGAAAGTCTCAAAATGTGGCTTTGCTCCCACAGGTGTTATTCATTAAGGTCAGCCAACTCTGTTTGAGAAGGCACCTCTTCCCCGGTCCTATGGTGAGAGGCTCATATATTGGCACTACCCCTCGGCAGTGCTCTGCTTCTCTTCGTGAGGTATCTGGCAATGTTGTGGGGCTATAAATAAAATTTCAGTGATCATTTCCTCTAAAGTTGATCGCCTATTCCTTCTTCATTGTCTGTGTTCTTCGTCTAGAAGTTCTGCTGATGCCTGTTCACCTTGGGTGACTGTAGTATTTGAAATAGCATCGGCACAACTTCCTGAATCACGGCAACTCCCAAGGAACCACAGCCCAACAAATTGACCTCCAACTGTGAGAAACTAAATTTCTGCTCATTAAAACCACCACCTTTGGTATTTCTGTCACAGAAGATCCCAAAACCTAGTCTGTCGATAGGAATATCACCGCTTCTCTCAATTCCAGAGTTCGAACCCCTTACTCTACCTCTACTGTGGAGGTCCAGCAGGCAGGGCTGGATGGCCTCTGTCGGAGTAGAAACTGCACCAGCAGAGACCAAGGGAGGTGAGAGAGCAGACACGGAACAGGAAGAGAATCCACGAAACTACTCATGATTTTTGTGAACATTTTTAATATAGGACTGAAAATTGGTTGTCCTTTTCGCTTTCCCTCCTGAGAGCTGCCCACTCCTATTTGATGAAGACCCCATTTCTCGAAGCAATGTGAGAAGCCTTGTTCATGTTGGGCCACGTCCCCACCCAACCTAAAGTGAGTAGAGGGACACAGAGCCTCTCAGCTTCTGCTAACAGCCTCACTTGAGATTAGTGCTCACTCCCTGCCATCTTAGGAGACCCTCCCCAACCACCGACCCTGCTTCCAAGATCCCTCAGTTCACAGCGCAGTTCATGATTGTGTGCATGAGAGCATGAAAGCCCGGACAAGGTAAGAGAAGACCACCTTGTGATTCCACAGGAGCTGGCAGCCCAGCTGCTTCTGCTCCACGTTGTTCTCATCGGAGACGCTGAAGACAGCGGTGCTGTTGACCTGACCCACATTGTGCTCTTTGCAGAGGTGACAGAGCACGTTGCTGAGGAGTCCACGCAGAGTTTCCGAAGTGTAGCTCAGATGGGCGTGGAGGTCAGTGCTGTTGGGGTTGAGGGTCACCTGGGTCTCTAGGATGTAGTCGACGGAGCTTTTCATGTAGGTGACGACGTGGTGCAATTCCAACAGCTTGTTCTTCTCTGGGCAGATGGTCTGGAAGGGCGGGAAGTAGGGCAAGCCCACTTCGCAAAGGTTGTCCATGTCAACGAGGAAAGGTCCTCCCTGGACTGTGTTCTGAGAAGCAGAGAGCAGAGGGCACGTGAACAAGAAGGTACAATCAGAGTTCCAGCTCAGGCACCCACCTTTGCAGAGAGCCACCTCTCAACCTGTGGCACAGGGACCCAAGTCCTTGTCCTGCAAACATCTCGGGAGCCTGGAGAGGAATCTGGTTATTGACAGAGCGAGCCAACCAAGAGGTCTACCATTATGGTTGCTTCTGTGGGGATCAGGGCTTCTTGAGTGAGGCCTGTGGTTCTCCCTCCAGGCCGCTCATTGTCATGTCGAAGTTTCAAGTTCACCCAGAGGTGCCTCCAGAGAAAGGTTTGATGGTCTACTGTCAGAGCAGCCTCCATTGCAAACCCTAAGCAGTACAGTTCTATTGGGACACATCATCCCTGTACAATTGCGCCTCCTGGACCCGTGATGATCAGTTAGGGGCTGGCTCCTCTGACAGAGCAGGAATATCAGACTGTGACTCTTTAAAGGAGGAAAAAACCTTATCTTTCTCCTCTGAAGAGCCTGGTGGTTCAAACTGCTGACCCTATCGTTACCACCAGGGCCCCAGTAGGGCCAAGGTGAGGTAGAATTAACTAACAGCAGCTGGTTCTATTCTCTTCTTCATTACTATGAGCTTATGAGGAAGGAAGGACAAACGAATCAGGGCGCCTCATCTTTAGTGCCACACACACACACACACACACACACACACACACACACACATCTCCTTTCTCCCACCCAGCCTCTCTCTCCACCCACTGTCCCCATCCACAGCACCTGACGGAACACCTTCTTTCCCCTCCTGCTGCCAACTTCAAGTTATTCCTTCCCTGTCCATCCTGCCCGACCCAAGTCTGTGCAGTCTATAGTAATATCTGCTCACCAGGTTCCCCCCACCCCTTGACCCCTTCAGTCAGTTCCCTGGGACGGAAAGCATAACTTACATAGAGAGTTAGGAGGGCATCGGCGCTTCTCTGCAGCTGCAACAGCTGGCTTCTGATCTGGGTCATGACATTGCTAGAACACCGGTTTTTAAAGGGGCAGGTCGTGTTGTCAGGAGTGTCGAGAAGGGGCCTCCCTGCCCCGTGCTCCCAGTGCAGAACAAGCAGCAGCGACAGGAGTCCTGGGGTCTTGCAGAAAGGCACCATGATG
>PVJH01045795.1:0-12219 GCA_004026705.1 Nesogale talazaci
CGTGTAACGGCCCTGGGATCAAAATTCGAGAGCACCAGAAAAACCAGTGTGGCTGCAGTCTGGCAAAGAAGAGCTCACAAACGCAGAAAGGCCTTGGTAAGGAATATGGGTTTTAAGAACAACAGGAAGTCACTGGAGAATTTTAAACAAGGGAGTGGCATGACCTGGTAGACATTTTTTTTTTTCTGTAGTGGAATCATCTCAGCTACTATGTGGAAGGGAGGAGGATGAATTAGAATGGAAGAAACAGGGACACCAATCACAGGAAACTGATCTCTCTTGTGGGAGAAATATACCTTATTTCCTTGGCTCCTAGCAAGAAAGAATTCACCCAAAGTCTCGTTCGTGAGCCAAAGAAGTTTTATGAAAGGTAAAAGAAGCTTCAGGTTTACACAGGCGCCTCAGAACACTTGGCATTGGCAGTGGAGTCCTGAGGCCAGAGGAGATCACTGCATCCTCTGAGGAGCAGCTTGAGAAGCAGAAAGGTGCTGCAAAAGCCTGAATTCTGGCTTTGCAGGTTCTCTGCTGGAGGTCAACAATCCCAGTTGACTTCATTGACTGAATTGAATTCACCTGGCCCAGATGGGTCACTCCAGCTGTAATGCCCTCCTAGATGTACCACCCCTTCCTGGCCGGAGGCACAAACTTCTGAGCATGTGCAATGGATACCCCAGTCCCGACACTACCTACCTAACAAGACCATTGCAATGGTCTAGGCAAGAAATGATGACTGTCTTGACAAGGATGGTCAGTGGAGATGGAGAGAAGTGGACACAAAACCAATAGTATGGAGGCACTGCTGGCAGGCAGGGCTTGTGGGTACAGCGAGTGGGAGATGAGAAGGGGCGAGCAGAATCAAGAACGATCTTGTGTTTTTGCCCTTGAACAACTAACTGAACAAACAGTTTACTTCAATGGAGAGCATCAGGCAAGAACATGTGAGGAAGAAGCAAGAGACCCATGAGATGTGTCAGGCCTTCAAATGGAGCAATTAGGAAACTGGGTGATGCAGTGGTTAAGTGCTCCGCTGGTCATCAAAAGGAAGGCCACTAGAACCCTTCAGGTGTTCTACAGGAGAAGGGCATGGCTGGCAGCCTGCTTCAGTAAAGATGACAGCCTTGGGAACCATGGTTTCCATGTTGTACTCTGCCCTATATGAATCCAAATCACCTCCATGGCAACGGGCCGGGGAAGTCATTGGAATTCATAGGAGATATCAGTGCCGGAGAAATGTCTTTGAGGATCATTAATGGATGGAAGATATTTAAAGGGCCAGGACTTAGGTCAGTTAGGGAAACATCTAAAACAAAAGAAGAAACTGCCCCTGGGAACTGCTGGAAGACAGAGAATTAGCAAAGAGAGAGGAAGTTGCAGCCAGGGGAGAAAGCCAGGGGACAAATCATCAGACTATACTGTTACGAAGTTCAAAAGAGCAAGTTTTTTTCCCCCCTAGAAGGGAGTTGTCAAAAGTGTGAAATGCTGAGACTTGGTGTACTGTCAGGACAGTGGAGCAACCTTTACTTTGGCCACACGGAATAATGGGTGGCCTTGACAAGAACTGTTTCCAAAGTCAAGATGGAATGTATGAAACAGTTGCTAACCATAGGGGGCGGGGTTCATTTCCTCCTGACACCCCATCAAGTGAAAGTGTTGTGGGGTTCTTAGGTGTCATCGACTCATGTCCAACGCAGCAGCCCTGGTCACAGCAGCATGCAACACTGCACCAGCTCACTGACAGTGTCCTTGTTTTCTCCTTCTTGTTTTCTTTCACTCACTGCCCCTTTACTCTACCAAGCATCATGTGTCTTTCTGTGGACTTGTGTCTTCTGGTAGCATGTCCAAAGTACATGTCATCTCACCATCCTCAATTCTGGCTGTACTTTTTGGGGGGGAGCATCACTGCCCTCTGGTGGTCGTGGGAGCTACCCAGCACTGCTCCTAAGAGCCGCCAAGCCCGCGGGCCGCTGTCCCGCACTCAACCGCCTATGCCACTGGGGCTCAGTCCTCTGGCGGTACTTCTTATGAGACATATTTGTTTGTCCTCCTGACAGTTCGCTGTATGTTCAATAGTATTCATCAACACCATCATTCAAAGGCATCCAAATCTTCGGCATCTTTCTTATTCACTGTCCAATTTTCCTATGCATATGAGGAGATTGAAAATGCCATGGCCTGGGTCAGAGGCATCGCAGTCGTCAAAGTGACATCCTTGTCCTTCAACACTTTAAAGAGGTCTTATGCGGTAGCTACACCCCATGCAATGCATCATTTGCTTCTCTTGGCTGTGCTTCCCTTTAACAGCATCACTGTTAGTTCCTCTGCTTATATGAGTTTACCTGTGGTGCAGGTGCAAGGACTGGGGTTTTCTTTACCTTGAGTTATAACCCTTACTGAAGACTGTGGTTCTTGTCTTTTGTTTGTTTGTTTTGTGGGGGGGGCATCACCACCCTCTGGTGGGAGTGGGAGGCCCAGCCTTGCTCCTGGAGAACTGCTGCTGGATTTGAACTGCCAACCCAGTGGGCCGCAGTCCCGCGCACAACCATGACGCCACCGGGGCTCAGCCCGAAGGCTGTGATTTTTGATCTTCATCAGAAAGTGCTGCAAATCTTGAGTTTCCCTAGCAAGATTGGTTCATCAGTATATTGTTCATACGTCTTCATGTACTCCTGATACTGCAGTCTTCTTCATCTAGTCCGGCTTCTTGGATTATTTGCGGAGGATACAGAATGAATAAAAGCTATAAAAACGCACTGCCATGGAACCAATGCCGACTCAAAGCTCCCCTCCGAGACAGAGAGCCCTGTGGGTCTCTGCGATTGTAGCTTTGTGAAAGTCTCATCCTCACTCTCTCGAGAAGCCGCCTGGTGGTTTCAAATTGCTGACCTGGCCGGTGGCATTCCAATGTGTAAACACTCTCCACGAGATTGAAGAAACACGGTGAAGATATTAGGTAGCAAACATAGGGACTGAGGGGTCCATTGCACATGCTCAGAGGTTCAGGCTTCTGGCCAGGAAGGGATGGTAGACCTAGGTGGGCATTACAACCCGGATTGGCTCAACTGGGGCCAGGTGAATTCAATTCAGCCAATGGGGTCAACCAGCATCGTCGAGCATGCCTCCAGCAGAAGCCCTGCAAAGCCAGAATCCAGAACCTTTCAGCGCCTCTTCTGCTTCTCAAGCAGCTCCTCGGAGCCTGTGTGATTGCCTCTGACCTCAGGACTCTGCCTGTGGATGTGAAGTAACCTGAGGTGCTTATGTAAACCCGAAGCTTCTTTTGCCTTTCTTAAAATTGACTTAGATCACGAACCAGACTTTGGGGTAAATTCGTTCTCAAGAGGAGCCAAGGACTGAGGGAGATATCCAATACCTCCCATTCTTGATATTAAACCAGGCAGTATTTCCTCTTTCTATTCAAAGGTCTGTCTTTTGAGCCTTACCTCATGAGCACAGTGAAGAGTTGTGGAATTCTGATTCTTCTCAACATTGTCAATTGTTTGTTAGAATCCACACTGTGGGGAACAGAAAGATTTCTCCCAAGTTGTCCCCCCCAAATATTTGCCAAACTTAGTTACTTGCTACACTTGGTAAATAGCTATACACTTGGAGGTCAACGTAAATAGGTTAGGGGTTATTCTCCCCAAAGGTTCTCAGATGTCTAGAGCGACCAGACTGACGAGTCTGTCCCACTCTAAGTAGGCCCCACTCCTTTCTGATGAAGAGAGTAGTAGATTGTTTCCTTGAAGGAGAGCCCAGGAAGATCAAGCCCACACAAGGGTGACCAAAGTTAGGCAGCCATTATGAATCTAGGGTCCACTCTTTGTGTCACATGTATATCCTTAATTGCTCCCCTTCCTATTACACCCCTAACTCATCCCCTTCCTGTTACACTTATGCCCACTGTATTTCCCCTTCCTATTGCTTGTATTGCCTATGTTACAACCCCTTCCTATGATGTATGTTTTACCCGTAGTTAGGGGGCATGTACACACCCAAAGACTTAGAAACCTTGGTTAGCCATAAATCACTCCCCTGTCCTCTCTGCCTGCACTGTGTGGACCTGGTTATTGAAATCATGGCTGTCCAGGAGGTAAGCATGCTACCATGAAATGTGTCTGACTTCTTCATTTTACTGTCCTCCATCTCTCCCATTTCTCTGACTTTATGATAATCTTTGTATGTATTAACCATACAATTATACCTGCCAAACCTGTGGTTAGTTGTGGGGGGCTAGCGACCCCTACACCACACAATCAAACACTTTTGGCTAGCCAATGAAACAAAAGTAAATATCTTTCTGGCACTCTCTGCTTACAGGAAAGATCTATCTGATGTCAGCCGTAACATCCCTCAGGCCATGTCCTCTTCCGACTTCAGCTTGAATCTCTGGAAGCTCCCTGTGGCTGCACTGCTGCAACCATTTTAAAATTATTTTCAGAAAATCTTAATTGCATGGGTGTGGGAGCAGATCATCTTCAGGTGTGCTCTGTTGCTCAACATTCCTGGGTTCTGAGTGACAGAGTACATTAATGGGATGATCTGTAATTAGTTTCCTTTCTCAAGTTAAGACTGCTGCCGTATTCCACGGATTAAGCAAAGTCATGGGGAAAAGCTGTCAGCTCTTTCCAGGGAGCTGAGACTCTGAAAGTCTGACCTTCCACTAAGATAATGTAAATCCTTTCTCTCCCCTTTCCTGGGAAACATCTGAAACAGCATTCTGCAGGTGTTCAATTATACTGCCGGCCAGACCATTGGCTAGTTGGTAAAGATAGTCTTGCTGCTTTGTTTGCCTTCTGGGAACTGTCAACAATTCCTTTGCGTGAGAACTTGACACAGAGTGCAGGATATGTGACAAGAACTGTATATAAACATGGCTCAAATAAAGTTCTGGACCCTGGAGTGTCTGTCTATTGCTTCAGGAGTCCCCTACACCCTAACTGTCTCCTTATTTCATCTCTTGATCTATTTTTCTTAATTGTGACAGTGATTGTTGTAGGAAAGCTGGGTCTCATTTAATCTCACATGTGATATTAACTATATTGTTCAATTTCCACATTCTCTTGGGTCACCTTTCCTTGGAATGGGTACAAATAAAGATTTCTTCTACCTCTGTTGGGCAGGTAGCTCAATGCGTGCCTTCAGTGCTTCATCAGCTTGTTGACATATTTCAACCTGTATCCCATCATTTCCTGGAGCCTAATTTGTGCTAATGCTTTTACATGGAGTTATGATTCATACTGCTTTTAGTGCAGCTTGAACTTCTCCCATCAGTAACATTGGTCCTTGCTTATGATACCTTTTGAAGTGGTTGAATATCAACCACCATATTTGTCGGACCATAAGATGAACCTTCCCCCCCCAAAAAAGTGGGGGGAAATGAGGGTTTTTCTTATAGTCGGAAGGTGTGGTACCCCAGAACATTTGTTTATGATCCCATGTGCCTGTTTTCCGTCCACTGCTGTTTGCATACTGTGGGCTGTTGCGTGTTTGTGGGAAGTCCCTCCTCTTGGAGTCTCCATGTCAGTCAGGTCACAGGATCGGCACAGTGTACACCTTCCCTCATTTGTTAATGGAAGTGATGATGGTTCTTAACGCCTTTGTTGAGTTCATGTTGTTAAATATCACCCTATTTTGCTTTATTTTATTTATTTGTTTTTTAGGCATCACTGCCCTGGCAGTGGGAGTAGGAGGCCCAGCCTTTGCTCCTGGGAGCCGGAATTGAACCTCCATCCGAGTGGGCCGCAGTCCGGTGCACAACCACTACGCCACCGGGGCTCAGCCCTATTTTGCTTTATTTTAAAACATTTTAGTATACTGGTACTATTTGGTTCCGCATATTTTCTTCTTGTTTTCCTGCTTTAAAAACTGAGTGCATCTTATGGTTAGGTGCTTCTTATCATCCAAAAAAAAATACAGTAGTATTTTTTGGTACAGTAACTCTTTGTATTCCTTCCATCATCTTTTTATGCTTCTGGTATCATTCGTTATTTTGAGCATAGAAGGGTTGAGGGCTTTTTCCTTCAGTTCCTTCACATTAACATATGCCGAACATGTGCTTCATTTTTGCTTTTCTAATTCTAGGTCTTTACACAATTCATCGTCGTATTTTACTTTATCTTCTTGGTACGCCGTTTTAATTATTCAGTTCAGCTTCTATATTTCATCATTTCTTCCATTTGCTTTAGGCATTCTGTGCTCAAAAGTAAATTTCAGTCTTTTCTAACATTCACATCGATCTTTTCTTTGTCCCTTTTGCGCTCTTCCTGTATGATGTTGATGTCATCACAACCTGTCAGCTCTTCCATCGTTAGAGGTCGAAATGTCAGAACTGTTTTTTGAGATGCTCGCAAAATTCAGATAGGTTATACTCAAGGTCACTTTGGATCTTGTGGGCTTGTTTTCGTTTTCCTCAACTTTAACCTGAACTTCCATATAAACAATTTATGGTATTCTACAGTCGGCGCCTCGACCCATTTTGGGTGTAAATATTGCAGTTCTCCGTGATCTCTTTCCCTGGATGTCGTCACTTTTACTCCTGTGTCTTTCATCTGGTAAGGTCCATGTGTATTGTCTTGTGTATATTGTTGATGATATATATTTGCAATGAAGAAGACATCGGCCTTGCAAACTTCTCTCATGCAATCTCCAGCGTCATTTCTGTCACCAAAGAAATATTTCCCAACTACGATCCCTCTAAGGTCCCAACAGTGGTCACTCGTTGGGTTGCTAACTGCAAGGCCAGTGATTCAAAACTAGCCTGCAGCTCCATGGGAGAACGATGGGACTCTGTACTCCTTTAAAGAGTTACAGCCTTGACTGAGCCCTGGTGGCGTAAATGGTTGAGTGCGGAACTGAGGCCCATGGGCTGGCTTGGCAGTTCAAATCCAGCGGCGGCTCTCAGGAGCAGTGCTGGGTAGCTCCCACCAGAGGGCAGTGATGCCAAACAAACAAACAAACAAACAAACAGTTACAGGCTTGGAGACCCACAGGGACAGTTCTATCCTGTGCTAGCTGGTCTGTGTGAGTTGGCATCCATTCAATGGCAGTGAGTTTAGTTTTTTGACACTTTCTCTCTTTGTTCTAATGTTCACATTCCTATCAGCAATGATTATCAGTTTGTGATAGGTAGGTTGGTTGTACCAACACGGCCAAAGAAGATAGGTAGGTTTGTTGTGACCACATGGCCAACGAACACACGTGAGATCAATTGAAGGGCGGAGCTATAAATGGCTCAGGTACGCCTCATCCTGGGGCTCTTGCTCTTGGATCTTCGGACTAGCCGGCTGCCTTGTTCGTCCTGTGCCTCAATCTCCAAGCTACACTACCCGTGGAACACCTAATCCGTGGACTGTGTTGCTGTGAGTTGAGGTTCCTTCAGGCCCTGCTTTTCCGTGCTCCAGAAATAGACAGCTCTTGAGCTGGGGACTGTCGGACCCTGTCATCTGGCTGACTGTCGGTGACCTGCTTTGCTGTTTGCTGCTTGTGGTGGAATAGCCTGAATTGTTCTACAGAGAACTACTCGGCGGCCCTCAAGACTGCAAGGACTGCCAGTCTACTAGCTGTCTCACGCAAGTGAGTTATACTGAGCCATTTGTACTACTATATAGATTAGTTAACTGCTTATTTCTTATGTTAGATATCTTTCTATCTATATACATATCTAGGGAGAGTTATTAGTGACCTGGTTTTGTTTCTCTAGAGAACCCTGCACGTATGATCGGTTTCCGAGGGAAAAGTTGGTAGAATCCTTTGAGTTTTTCATTCCAGGCTCTAGTGGTAGATGTGTCCATTTGAGTTACATTTGTATTAACTAGACTTCCTTATAGGCACATATAAAAAGACAGTCTTGTACTTCAAGACAGATTTTGAGATGTTCTTCTAATAATGAATATCATAATACCATTCTTCTTGACTTTGTCATGCCCAGTAAGCCATGTGATTTTCTAATCCGAAATTGCCAGTGCCAGTCCATTTCAGTCCGCTCATACCTAGGGTCTTTATGTGTTTCTGGTGATTTCCAATGTTCCTAGATTTGGACTTCATATATTGCATATTCTGGTGACTAATGGAAGTTTGAAGCTTTGATTCTCAATTTGAGTTCTGCTCCATCAGTGGATGAAGGTCCAGAGAGCTTCCCTCCACCCACGCCATTCTGAGGGGATAGTTCTTCCCTTGTCAAAGTTTGAGAGCCTTCCAACCTGAGGGTTCACCTCCCAGCAGGCTTTCTAACAATACTCCACTGTGACTATTAAAGTTGTCCATGGCTAATCCCTCAGAAAGTGACAGCCTATCCCTTCTTCCTCGTATGGTCTTCGTCAGAAAGCACCACTGAAACCCGTTCACTTTGGGTGACCCTGGCAGGTGTCCTCTAAAACACCAGTGATATAGCTTCCAGCATCACAGCAACATGCTAGTTCCGCAGTATGACAGACAAGCGAGTGGTGGAAAGTAAAAGTAGTGAAGAAAGACAGGCGCCTAACCAGAACAGAGAACAGCACAAAGGTGATAGAGAACAAGAGGTCAGAGGTTGCTTGAGGTCATGAACTTAGCAAAGCAGAGAACACTGAAACCACAGTGCCTGCAGAAGTAGATGCAAACCACAAACAAGCTGGTTCCAGCCATTTCATTCTAAGAAGGCTTATGAATGACTATGAGCCTGGGTGAGAGATGGGACTGAAAGCAGGAGGTCGGCCTGGCAGTCTGGAGGCTTTTGTGGAAGCTGACCGTCTTGAATGCTCGCAGAATTTGCCTGCCCCTACCTCTCCAAGGCTTCACAAGGTGGGCCCATGGGAAGACCCAGTCCTTAAATCCAAGTGTGTGTGTGTGTGTGTGTGTGTGTGTGTGTGTGTGTGTGTACACGGGGAGGAGGTTCCCCGGAGGTGTCCTCCCAAGTCGATTGGACTCTGTCTCCATGAGTTCCACATCCACAGATGTCAGCAACCACTCAAATGACTCGCCGTTCTGATGGAGAGCAACCCTCTCAGGCAGAAGAAAACTGCCCTGGTGGGTGTCTGAGGCCATTACTCTTTGCAACGTCCAAGAGCTCCTCTTTTTCCCTCAGAGCAGCTGGCGAATTCAAACTATGAACCAGTGGATTTGCAGCCCAGCACATAACCCACAACACCACCAGGGCTCCTTAAATCAACCACAGGTCCAAAAGATTGAGGGGGTGGGGGTGGGGAGAAAGAGCTATGAAGTGGCCAAAGCAATTCCACAAAGGCTAAGAAGGAGCATCCAACGCGATCGGCATGGCGTTCCATTGTATTTGGTATCACAAGCAACCTAGAGATGCTCTAAAGTGCACAGGTGTGCTGAGGTTCCTGCAAAGCTGGCGCTCTTGTGTAAAAGGGGCTTGAGCCTTCAGCAAGGGAGGGGGGCGGGGGGGTTCTGAAATCCATCCCCCTTGGATGCTGAGCGACAAGGGAGGATCCATGGTGCTGACTGCCTGAAGGGATGGACCAGAGTGCTCCCATTCATGTCATCCCTCTGCCTGTAACAACCAACCTCCTGGCCCCTCCCATCTGCTCAAGCCATTGCTCTGTCAAGGTAACCTTGAGAAGCTCACCCCAGACAGAGCTGGTTATTCCTTTCTTGAGCTCCCTTCTCCTATTTTATTAAAACAAAACAAAACAAAAAAACACAAACCCACTGCCACAGAGGTGATTCCTACCCATGGCAATCCTATCCTGGGTTTCCAAGGCAATAAATTTTCATGGGAACAATTAGCCTCTCTCCCACAGAGCAGTCGGTAGGTTTGAACAGCCAACCTTGTGATTAACAGTTCAACATTGTGTGTGTGTGTGTGTGTGGCATCACTGCCCTGTTGGGAGCAGGAGGTCCAGCCTTGTCCTGGAGAGCTGCTGTTGGATTTGAATCACCAACCCTGTGGGTCGCAGTCCTGCACATAACCACTATGCCCCCGGGACTCCACCCAACAGTTCAACATTTATCCATTTCACCAGCTACCCTCTTACCCTCTCTAACACCGAGGCTTCAAGTTTCCTGCTGGTGCCCAGCCCTCAGCCTCCTTTTATGAAGACACAAGTGTATGAAAGGTGAAAGTTACAGGGACAGCTCAAGCCAGTGCTACAGAGGGCCAACTCTCGTGGTTCCAGCCCACCAATTTTCCAAGGCCTCCCAGATGCCTCACTCAATTTGCAAAATGCTGGGCCCCAGAGACGTCGCTATCCTGCCTCACAAAATGGTCCTTTCCCACAGCAATTATCCTCTGGATCCCATAGCGGAGGAAACCTGAGCAGTGATGTTCCTTCTGGTAAGAAGCCAGAGAAGACTGGGTCTGCTAACAGCCTGGGTTTCTCAGGCTCCTTAATTAATCCCTTGGGGCTGCCAAGACACTCTCTCTCACGAGCCTGCTGTGCGGTCCTCCCTAGGAGAGGGACATGGAGCATCTGTCCCTCTCCCTGCGCAAAGAGGCCCTCACAGTGCCCAGCTAGAAAGGCAGCTGCAGGAAAGCCAGTGCTCCGGCTGGGTCGCAGATCTCTCTCCTTTTCACACCCTGCTTCCTGCTCGCCCTGCCTCTGACCCCCACCGAATGTCCCAGAACCCAGTCCTATCTCCAGCTCCCTCTGTCCTCTGGTAATACAGAGACTTTCTCCTGGACCTGTGCCCACATCCATTAGTAAACTTGACACGGTTCTGGGGAGCAGTGATAAGCAGTGTCTGAGGACACTTAGGGACACGGCAGCTTCCTGCCAGGCCCAGGACAGATCTCACTCGTGAACTGTCGATTCCATTCAAGCCCACAGACATTACCAGGGATCACCCTGGGCCTGGGTCTGCACCTGGCTTTGAAGGCTTACACAGGACAGTCTGGCTCTTGAGTGTTAGGCCAGGTTGCCTAGAGAAACAAATCCAGTGAGACTCATATATGTATATAAGACAGAGCTTTACCCCGGTGGCATAAGTGGTTGAGTGTGGGACTGTGGCCTGCGGGCTTGGCGGTTCAAATCCAGCGGTGGCTCTCAGGAGCAGCGCTGGTTAGCGCCCACCAGAGGGCAGTGATGCCAAAAAAAAAAAAAGAGCTTTATATCAAGAAGTAATTATATATATCGAGAAAGCACCCCAGCTCCATCCAGATCAAGTCCATAAGTCCCATACTTGTTCATAAGCCCCTCTTCAGACTCACGCAACCACATGCAATGATGCAGAATGCAGGAAGCTCACAGGCGGGCGGGTGCAGCGTCACGGGAGCCAATGGTGGGGAACAGGTGGCAGCCATCAGGGAGAGCCAGTAGGAAGGTGGAGACAGAGGTTATGAGGCCCCTCCTTATGGGAAGGCCACGCCCACAAGAAGGTACCATCAGCCTGTGACCTGATTGACAGGCCAATCTTCACCTGTGCGCTTTTAGAAATCTTTAAGTCGACATGAAATGTTGTAACTACCACAGCACGGCCGGCAGAGAAGATGCCCCATGAATGGGGATGGGCAGAGGGAGCAGAGACGGAAGTGGGGTTATCAGCTCTCCTAAGGTCATACAGTAAAGTGACCAGATTTTAACATTGGTAAAGCAGGACACCATTGACTGGGGCGGGGGATGGGGAAGTAGAGGGGGTATATTCCCTTCTCGTTCTCCCACCATTCCCTAGCTTGTCATGCATTCTTTCTAAAAACTGGGCCTTCTTAAGAGTTCCACGGGACACAGGAAAAATTGTTTAAAATCAGGACGTCTGGTCACTTTATGACATACGACCCTCACAGCAGGACCCTGACGCTGGCTAGTGATGGGCATTTTGGCATGATCCAGCAGCTAGAAGGGTTGCCTGGGAACAAGTACAAGAGACCAGAGCTGTTATTCAGCTCAGGCATTCATCAGCCAAACTGCCGTTTCCTTACTCTCCCCCCCACCCCCCAACCAGTGGGCCCATGGAGAGCCCCACACTGGCAACAGTAGGGAGGTCACAGCTGTCCAGTCTGGCCACCCTGAGATCAGCACCCCTCCTGTCGGCAAAACCCCTAAGAGCAAGACCAAAAAGACTGTGTGTGTTGGTGGCAAGGAGGAGGAGGAGGAGGGACTAAGGAAACCAGGAGACAAGGAAGTGTGAGAACTGAGGTCCAGGAAGAAGCCCAGCAGTGGGCAGAGGCGGTGGGGGAGGCCGTGCAGTGCAGTCTGAGCAGACGCATACACATTATGAGCTGCCCAGACACAAGTCTCTGTCCAACCTCCCGCAGGGAGTTCCATACCCAGCGAGCTGAGTCCCAGG
>PVJH01045796.1:0-12178 GCA_004026705.1 Nesogale talazaci
GAGAGAGAGAGGTCAGAGCTAATGGCAAATATTTGTTTTGTTTGTTTTTTGTGCCTCATTGTCCTCTGGTGGTGGGAGTAGGAGGTCCAGCCTTGCTGCTGGATTTGAACCTTCAACCCAGTGGGCCGCAGTCCTGCACACAACCACTACACCACCAGGGCTCAGCCCTAATGTCAAATTTTTAACAAAACTCAAGTGGGCATCTCCCCAAGTCATTGAAGCTTTGCAGCAAGCTTCCCTATAAGCAGTCTCTAAATGGATCAAGCATTCCAGGGAGAGTGGGGGGGGGGGGGGGGGCGGGTCTCCCGGTGAGTCAAAGAAGCAAGACTGTCAACCTCAACAATCTAGAGACTGGCGGAGGGGGGCCGCAGGCTTGGGTTCCGCTTTTCTGTCCTTGCAGCCGGTGTCCCTTGGCTCTGCACTTCCCTGCCAGGAGCCAGATGTCAGCTTTGGGCTTGATGAGGACCAGGAGCATGGTGGGAGAGCCGCAAGCTCCAGGGCCTGGGCTCTCATCAGTCTTTTACATAAGAGCAAAACTAATGACTATTCTATGGAATGAATCTGAACATTTAAAATGAACATTCTGCAAGCCTGTGGAGGACGCAGAGCTGCCTTGTGGACCTGGTGTCCCCAAAGAAAGACTTCCCCGGGAAGGGTTAGAGACACCTGGTGTCAAGAGGAAGAAAGACTTCCCCGGGAAGGGTTAGAGACGGTGAACCTCCACCTTCAAAAGCGCAGACCTGAAAAACGAAACAGTGTATCAACTTAAATCTCAGCCCTGGTGGAGAAGCAGTTACCCTTCCCATCCCCGCCCCCCCCCCCCCCCCCCCCCCCCCACCATGACAAGGCCAGCTGTTCTGGAGACAGTCCTACCCTGTCCTAAAGGGTCTTCATGAGTCAGAATCGGCTCCATCATTGCAGCGGCTTTTTTGTTTTTTGGGGAGGAATGGGGTTAGTATAAACTTAAATACAAGATATGTCAAGAAACAGTAGCTTCCTCTTTTGATACTTTTGTTTCATACAGGTTTCCATGGATAACAACATCATTCTCTTGTATACTGTAACCATTCACTGAGGTTCACTTTTAACCTGGGCTAGTGTAATTCCTTGGCGTTAACTGCAAGGCAAGAAGGCAAAACAACTCACCGTCGTCGGGTTGGTGGCGACTCCCAGCGACCCTGTAGGATAAGAAATGCCACTGTGTGTTTCCGGTACAGAAATTCTTGACAGGAGTGCCAAGTACCGTCTTTCTCCCACAACAAACTGAAAAGAGATCCTTCCCCACTCACTACAGACAGAGAGAGAGAGAGACAGACAGACAGACCTGCAGGCTTTGTATGCTGCAGATAGCTTGCTGGCTCCGTCAGTTAAGCACTGCCCTGCTAACCTCAAAGTCCACAGTTCAAGGCCTGGGGCCCCTGTGCTCATGCCCAGTCTTGAGGACTCGTGCTTGCGTGTCCGGCCGCCATGGGTGGGAATGCACAGGAGCGGTGGGTTGGGGGTCTGGTTTTAAGGACTTGGTGGAGGCAGGGTGGCTCATGGTAGAACTCTCGCCCTCCACGCACGACCCTCGGGCGTTGCTCCCTGCTGGGAGCATGCACCTCCCTGCGTCTGTGGGGCTGTGTGCGGTCCGGGAGATGGAGTCGGGTGAAAGACTTGGAAAGGCAGTGAACCCCGTGCAAGGCAGTCTCCGTGTGCGGTCGCGCTTGGGCATGCGCAGGACAAGCAGTATGCCCGTTGGTCGGTCGGTCCGTCCGTCCGTCCGTCCATCCATCCATCCATCCATCCACCCACCCACCCATCCATCCATCCATCCATCCATCCATCCATCCATCCAGTCGTCTGATTTGAGGCTGGTTCCACAGCCTCACGCCTTCCCGGCTGGCTGTGGTCACTCTTGGGCCTGCAATGCTGGTCAGAGTGCCTTTCACCACCGCTTCCCTGCCTGCTTTGTTACCTGCTTCAGAGTAAAATCAACCTTTGTGCAACGTCTCTGCGCCTCATTTTCCACCCACCCACTGCTCATGCGGGTCCATCCCAACTTGGGGTCACCCTCAAGGACAGGCAGGGCAGCCCTTGTGAGTTTCCGAGGTCACAGGTCATTACGGGAGCAGACGCCTCGTTTTTCTCCCTGGGAGCAACTGAACCGCTGGTGTCCTGGTTAGAAGCCTGGGTGCTTACCGCGGTGCGCCACCATGGTCAGCATGTTTATCTAAAACGGAACTACTATTCACCACTGTGTTAGTCAGGGTAGACTAGAGGAACAAATTCAATAGACACACATATGAATATAAGGAAAGGGTTTATATACAAGAGGAACAGGACATTGGGAAAGCATCCCAGCCCAGTCCAGCTCAAAGTCATAAGTCCGATATTAGCCCATATGCCTGATATCAGTCTATAAAGTCTCCTTCCAACTCACGAAGTCACAGGTCAGTGGGTGCAGAGCCCCAGCACTGGCAGAGGTCTCCCCATGACTCCTCGCTTCCAGGGCGCAGGGTCCATCAACAGCATCCAGTGGTGGAAGAACTCATCACTGGCAGAGGTCTCCATGTGGCTGCCCCAGCTTCAGAGGTCTGGCTCCATCAGGGCAAAACCATGTGGTCTCTCCGCTGTCTCTTCCAGCTTCTCAGACGCTGCCATCTTGTCTTGTCTGTGATTCATCATCTCTGAAACTAATTCCCAACAACTGGGGGAGATAGCTTCTCTTCTTCACGAGGGAAATATCATGAGATTTCCCAGAAGCCTCAGGAGAAAGCCATGCCCACACAGAGGCCTCATTGGCTACTCAATGGCTATCTCCAGATTAACAGGCTAGACTCCACCCCTACATTTCAATCATGAAATTAACATAAGCACATGACTGCCACAACCACCAAGTTTACCAAACACACTGAAAACACTTAAAATACTCTTCTTAAGCATTTCCAATGATAATAACCTGATTTTAAAGTAAGAATATTATTTTTGAGCTATGCTTTGTAGGTTTTAGGGACCCTGGAGGCCGAGTGGGTTATGGACTCAGTTGCTCAACTCCACTCGCTGATCCTGATCCTGAGATGAGGCTGTCTGCTCCCTAAAAGAATGACTGCCTCAGAAACTCCGCGAGACAGTGCTCCTCGGCCCTGTAGGGTCACCGTGAGGTAGGGCTGACTCCATGGCAGTAGGTCAAAATATTGTTTCAGATTTTTTCCCTTTCACTTTTTGGAAGTCTGAGGATGATGTTCTTAGGTACCATTGAGTGTTCAGACTCTAGTGATCCAGTACCACAGAACACAACACTTCCCGATCCTGGGCCTTCCTCTCCATCCCTGTCGGAGCCTGGTGCTGCAGTCACAGTGCCCATCTGTCTCCCTGAGATCCCTCCTCCTTTTCACTGATCTATTTTACCAAGGGGAGCGGGGGTGGGGGGGCGCTGCTCTGTGTTGATAAACATGTACCAAGTGTGTGAGACAGCGTTTCGCCATCCCAATCTAAGGAGTGTTTGGCTGGGCTGCTTCTGAGACAGACTTGTTTGTTTCACTGGCAGACAGTACAAGACAGCTACTCAGCCAACTGACCAGAAACAATCCATATTTGCATCCATTACAAAGACAGTCGACCCAACGGAACGCTCAAATTATAGCACGATATCACTGAGAGCACACACAGGTAAAATTTGCTTGGAAGATCATGCAACAGTGGTCGCATGGTGAAATGGAGTTGCCTGAGGTTTAGGAAGGACTCAGTAGAGGACGTGGAACAAGGGATAGCATTGCTGGTGTCAGATGGATCTTGGCTGAAAGAGGGAATACCAGAAAGATGTTTGCTTGTTTTATTGACTGTGCCAAGATACTTGTCCATGTGGATCATGACAAACTATGAGAAGAATTCGCCTTGAGAAGAATGGCAAACCCAGAACATTTCATTGTGCTGGTTTGCAACGCGTACATATAATCAACAGAACAAGGGATGCTGCATGGTTTACAATCTGGACAACTTTGCATCAGCGTTGTGTCCTGTCACCATCCTTATTCAATCTGCGTGCTGAGCAGATCCTCGGAGAAGCTGGGTTACGTGAAGAAGAATGTGGCATCAAGGTCGGAGGAAGGCTTATGAACTTGCAACTTGCATGGGAAACTACCCTGCTTGCTAAAAGTGAGGAGGCAGACTGGAAGCATGTGCTGACCACCATCAGGATGCAGCCTTCGTTATGGACGACCATCAGTATGAGGAAGACCAAGGGCCTCACGACTGGAGCAATAGGAAACGTGACAAGAAAAGATTGACGTTGACAAGGGTTTTGTCTTGCTTGGATCCACACTCAGTGTTCATGGAAGCAGCCGTCAAAACACCCACAGGCGTGTTGCACTGGGCAAGTGTGCAACCTAAGACTTCATTGGAGTATTGCAAAACACGATGCCACTTTGAGTGCCAAGGGCTGTCTGACCCAAGCCATGGCATTTTCCATCACATATGCATGTGAAAGTTGGACACTGAATAAGGAGGACCAAAGCAGAATGGATACGTGTTTCATTGTGGTGCTGGAGGAAAATACTGAAAGTACCATGGCCTGGTAAAAAAGATAAAAATCTGCTGAGCCCTGGTGGCACAGTGCTTGTGTGTGGGACTGCAGCCCACAGAGTTGATGGTTCAAATCCAGTAGCAGCTCTCCAGGAGCAAGGCTGGGCTTCCTACTCCCACCAGGGCAGTGATGCAGAAAAAAAGATAAAAATCTGTCTTGGAAGAAGTATGGTTGGAGTGCTTTTTAGGGACAAGGAGGGTGAGACTTTGTCTCATGTACTTCATTTTGTTTTGCTTTTTGGTTATATATATATATATTTCACTTGTAATATATATATTCAAGGATATTTTAAAGCACAGTTATTGGCATATGACCTACATAGCATTCAGTCATAGCAGGGAGAGCCGTACAATCCTTACCACAGTTGATTTTAGGACTTTTTCTTCTTTCTCATAATCATTGCTGTTAACGCCTCATTTTCTCCAAAACCACCCTCCTCTGAGACACCGCCAAGAAACTATTCATCCTTACTGTCCCTCTATATTTAACTATCCTGGATTTCATGTACTGAAAAACACACAAAAGAAAAACACAAAGTGACAAAAAAACTAGCAATAGCCAAGTAAAACAGAGAAAAAGATCAATGAAACAGAAAGCAGGAAATATTAAAAACCAGACCAACTTTAAATTGCATCAAAAGGGCGATCAAATGATAAGGTGTTACATTTTAACTCAGCCACATCTGCCATAATCCACTTTTCAGGGCTCTCTGCTTGATAGCAAGGCTGTTACTCACATGCCTGGTCTGTGGTCAGAGGACATTCACCTGAGACATGATTCATGCGTATATTTTGGGGGTTTTTGTGTGTGTGCGTTTTTGTTGTTGTTGTTGTTTTTTGGGCATCACTGCCGTCTGGTGGTCGTGGGAGCTACCCAGTGCTGCTCCTGGATTTGAACTGTCAAGCCCGCGGGCTGCAGTCCCACACTCAACTACTTATGCCACCGGGGCTCAGCGCCCATGCGTATTTTTGACACCTTTCTTACTCACTGTCCAACTCTCACATGTATAGTAGGTGATTGAAAATACTTGGCTTGGCTCAGGTGCACCTCAGTCCTCAACACTTTTGCAGAAGTTTTGCGTAGCAGATTTACCTAAAGCAGTGTATCCTTCGACCTCTTGATTGCTGCTTCCATCAGCATTTATTGTAGATCAAAGCAAGACAAGTCCTTGAAGACTTCAGCCCCAGCTCCATCAGCCCCAGCTCCATGGACCGTGATGTCATTTGCTGGTCTGGTGGTGAGGAAGTTGGTCTCCATAACCCTGAATGAAGGCTGCAGCCCTTCATCTTCATCAGCAAGTGCTTTAAGGCCTGCCCATGTCCAGCAAGCAAGGTGGTTTCATCTGCATTCAGCAGGCTATTAGTAAGCCTTCGTCTGGTCCTGAAACCGCATTCTTCTTCAGATACTCCAGCTTCCATGATGCCTATGATTTTCCATGATGCCTATGATTTGAATTCTAAGCCACATAGTTCTCTTCATTCGAATGACCACTCTTGATCTGTTGGCCAGATGAGCACAGTGAAATGTTGTGGGGTTCCCGTTTTTCACATCACCCAGATTGTGTCATGATCCGCACAGGTGAATGCCTTGGCACAGGCAGGCCATCATAAGGGAACATCTTTTTGGAATGTTCAGCGTGCAAGCAAAATCCGTCTGACATCAGCAATGAGAGTCGACCTTGTGGTGGACTGGTAAACACAGGTCCCGCTAAGCCACCCGGGCCCCGCGCTGCTCCTCGCGGTAGCGCGTGACAGGGTCACGGGGACCTGTTTGTACCTGTTTCCCTGGGCGCACAGGGGCAGTGAGTGTGCCGGGTGCCCGAGCCTGTGTCGGCCTCGGGGCCTGAGAGCCTGCCACTCAGAGGGGAGGGGCGTTGTTACATGTGAGCTCACAGAGGGTCGTGGGCGGGGCCAGACGTGGGCGGGGCCGTACCCTCTCGGCCTGGCGGGGATTGGCTGGACTGCTCACTTGGGCGTCTCCAGGGCAACCGGACGCGGTCCGGGAAGGAGGCCGCTTCGCGAGGGAGACGTCCGTCCGCAGCTTGGTGGGCTCACTGTTGGACGTGCGCCCCTTTGCGCTTGGTTCCTGAGGCAGGGGTAGCGAGACTCGGTGAGGCACCCAGACCGCGGGTCCGGGGTCCCCGAGCTCCGCGGATCCCTGAGGGCCAGTGGGGTCCAGGGAGGCGTTAGGGACCCCGCCCCCCATGGGGAAGGCACGCTGCTTGGCCTACTTTCCTGCCGCGTGGTTTGCGAGCCATCACGGGACTGGACACCTCGCAGTCCGCCCCATCCCCTATCGTGACCCCTGTCGCGTGACCTGAAAAGAAGGGCAGTCCCATCCCAGGGAGAGGGTCACCTTTGAGCGGCACTCAGGTGAGCTCTGGGAATGCTGCGACCTGGGTGAGTGGGGCTTGAGGTTCCAGGGAGGGGGCTTCACTTCCTGGCCACACGGGGCTGGAGCGCGTCCTAGGCGTCCTAGGAAACAAGCCCTCTCTCCCCCCCCACCCCACCCCTGTGTTTCCAGGTGGGAAGGAGAACGCTATGGCACTGGCTGGCTCAGGTTCGGCCTTGGGCCTAGAGGCGTTGAGTGTTCCTCTGATGGGGAGGGATAGTGAGCCCGCTGCTGCTGAGACTCCCAGGACCCCAAAGTGAGTGACCCCAAAGCTGCTGCTCTGGTGGGAGCTAGGAGTCTGCCTTTTCCTCCAAAGGTGCAGGGGCACCTTTCTCATAAGAGAGCAAGCACCGAGGCCGGGGCCCCTCCCAGCCCTGAATCCTTCGACCCATCTGCCCACCTTGCTCGTCCAGTCACTGTCCCTTAAGTTGCTCACAGACCCTCTCTTGGTCTAGAAGGCTCCACTCTGGCTTAGACCTTTCTCAGCCCATGCCCCCAGGTCTGCTCCTGTCTGCCTTGGGTGCGGCAGCATCTTGGGAGAGAAGGGCCAGGGGTCTGAGGCCAGGTTGGAGGGAGAGGAGTCAGTGGGTCCCTGGCAGTGACACAAGTCCACTTGGGCAGAGAGTTTGGCCTCCATGGCCTGACAGCCACTCACCTGGGCAAACAGACGAGGGTGTGCCCTCACTGTACTTCCACCACCTGGTTGGCTCAGGGCACAGCACTGCGCCCTCAGTGCCTCTGTTTCCCTCGCTGTGGATGGCAACAGCCCCCACCCCGAGTGGTGGGAAGAGGAGGAGGTGTGGGAGGTGGGGTGGCGCTAGGCTTGGCCCCTCCTGAGACACTTGGGGCACCACTGTACCCCCTGTCCACCTCTCCAGGGACCTGGCGGCGGCCATGAGCATGGAGGACGAGGAGTCCGAGGGGCCCCTGCTGGAACCGGGTCTGGGAGAGCCACGGGTGCAGCTAGTGCAGGGCAGGCAGGAGTGGAGGGACGGCTGTGTCTACCAAGGCCAGTTCGGCCTGCAAACCAAGCTGGGCTTTGGCGAGTTCTCCTGGCCCACTGGAGAGGTCAGTGCTGGCTGTGTCCACAGCTCCCTGGGCCCAGTGTGGGGGGTGTTATCCCCGGGACAGGTCCCCAACCCAGTGGGGGGGCTCCCTGGGGCAGAGCTTGGCCCAGTGAGTGAGGGAATTTCCCAGGGGGGTTCCCAGGGCCAGTGCCCAGCCCAGGTCCAATGGGCTCCTGCTGTGGCTTTGCATCCAGTCCCGTGGGGAACAACAGGCAGCCCTGGGTTTGGCCAGGAGCCGTCCACTGGACACGAACCTTGGCTGAAGAGGTGACCAGGCTCCATGCCACCTTGGTCGTGGGAATTTGAAACCAGCCCCACAGAGGGCCCCATTCCTTGCTAATCTCTGTCCTGCCCACTTGGGGGCGGGGTGGGGGGGAAGGAACTTCTCCGAGGGGAAGCCTGGCTGACTGGCCTTCTCTGCAGACATACCAGGGCCATTTCTACCGTGACCACCTCCATGGCCTGGGCACCTACACGTGGCCTGGGGGCACCAGCTTCACCGGCACCTTCTACTTGAGCCAGCGAGAAGGCCTGGGCTCCCTGTCCCTCAAGTCCAGGCTCTTCCAGGTGCGACCGCTGCAAGGGGCTGGGGGTCTGGCTGGAGGCGAGATTGCTTTCTTCGTGTCACTGAATATGCAAGTGGCCAGTGGCCACCAGGAGGCGGACTGCTCCTTATCCCAGCCACAAGGGCAGGGGGAGGCCTGGGTCCCCAGGTTGGAACACCTCACTGGCCTCATTGGTCAGCCCCAACCAGCTGCCCATTCTCCCACCCCTGTCCTTGCCTGCTCTTGACTTCACAAATTTGGTCACCTTCAGAGTCCCTGGTGGCATGGTCGTTGCGTGCGGGGCTGCTAAGTGCAAGGCCAGCAGTTCAAAACCACCAGCCGCTATGTGGGGGAGAGATGAGGTTCTGTATTGCCTTAAAGAGCTACTGTCTCGGGCTGAGCCCCAGTGGCGTAGTGGATGTGTGCGGAACTGCGGCCCACTGAGTTGGCAGTTCAAATCTAGCAGCAGCTCTCCAGGAGCAAGGCTGGGCTTCCTACTCCCACCAAAGGGCAGTGATGCCCCCCCCCAAAAAAAACTACTGTCTCAGACACCCACAGGGGCAGTTCTACCCTGCCTCAGTCAGTGCCTCGCCTGAGTCGGAATGGCTGCGATGGCACTGAGTTTGGTTGTTTTCAGAGTCCCTGTGGGGAGCGTGCCCCAGGGGCATCTTGACACCCTTCACTTGTGCAGAAATCTGTGTATTTTTCCTTCGTTCTTAAAGGGGACCATCCAGGATGACAAATTCAAGACTGTCCATATTCCCCAAGTCAGTGGACTCAAAGTGCCACTTGAAGACTCCTCTCCTCTTCTCTTCTCTGCTTCCCTTCCCCTCTCTCTCCTCCCCTCCGCCTCCCTCTGTCCTGGGCTCCCTTCTGCCAGTCTGTGTTAATCTGGGTAGACTAGAGAAACAAATTCATAAACACACATAGGTATATAAGGGAGAGGTTTATACACAAGAGGAATGGAACATTGAGAAAGCATCCCGGCCCAGTCCAGTCCAAGTCCATAGTTCCAATATGAGCCCGTATGTCTGATACCAGTCCATAAGTCCTCTTCAGACTCACGAAGCAAATGCAACGACGCCAGGACAATCACAGGCCAGTGAATGCGGAGTCTTGTGTATCCAGTGGTGGTAAAAACATCTCAGCGCTGGCAGGAGCCTTCATGTGTTTTTTCTGGCTTCAGAGGCCTGGTTCCCTCATGGTAAGCCCATGTGGTTTCTCCTGCAGAATGTATCACAGGGAGTTCACCTTGTGTCTTGTCAGCTGCAATGTCTGCCAGGGACTGAGCCATAAGTCTCTCATCTCCATTGGGAAATGCCACTAGATTTCCCAGATTTCTCAGGAGAAAGCCATGCCTACACAGAGGTCTCGTTGGCTATCTCCACATTGACAGACTAGACTCCACCCCTGTGTTCCCAATTCTGAAATTGACATGATTGCATGACTGCCACACAGTGCCTGCCTGACCTACCTTCTGCCCACATCGCCTACAATGGGTCCCTGGCTGAGGGCACCTGGGTTGGTTCTGCAAGGTTCTAGCTGAGACCCATTCTTCTTTTTTTAAAAAATCATTTTATTGGGAGCTCTTACAGGTAATATAACAGTCCATAATTCAATTAGATCAAGCATAATTGCACAACTGCCACCACCATCAGTTTCAAAACATTTTCTTCTTGAACTCTTTAATATCAGCACCCCTTTATCCTCTCCCTCCCCTCCGCTACACCCCAAGAACCCTTATTATTATATTATGTCACTATTGTAGGATCTTACCCCATCCAATGTATCCATTCACCTACAATTCTGCTATTCATTCCCGAGTGGGGTTATACAGCCATCTTGACTTAGTCCCCTCCTCCCCTCCTCCCCTCCCCCTTCCCGTACCCTCAGAGAATCCTTACTCCCATCACGATTTCTGAAGGGTTTATTTATCTTGGATTTCATGCATTGAGCAGCCTTAAGTATACAAATAAACATGGACAGGCCTAACAAGATTAATGGGGTAAAACTAAGAACATCATAATAAGGGAGGAAATATTAAAGAACTAGAAGATGTCATGTGTCCCATCAGGGCTGAACTGCACTCTAGATTTATCTTCCTTCTGGGAGGGACTGTCCAACTATCTTACAGGTAGGTTTGGGGTCTGCACTTTGTCCACGCTCCTTCATATCAATTTGATGCCTTGTTTTTGAACTTCTGATACCGATGCCCAGCAACACTGCATGATCAGACAGGGTGGTGTACTTCCTCCGTGGGGGTTTTGTTGCATCCCTGTTGGATGGCTGCTTGTTTGACCACAAGCCTTTAAAACCCCAGATGCTATCTCCTTCAATCACCGGGCACCATCAGCTTTCTTCACCATACTTGCTTGTGCTCCCAGTTTGTCTTCAGCGATCGTCTCGGGAAGGTGAGCGTCATCTATTGCTGAGGCCCATTCTTGACAGGACCACCCCCTACCCCAAGCACACAGCATCCCCAACACATTTTCACCTTCAAGTCCTCAGCCTTTTCGTCACCGCCCACCCTGTCCTCTCAGGCCCTCTCTCAAGGGCCTGGGCCTTCCTGACCCCAGGAGCAGGGGCTGCCCTGTGGGGACCTGCATCCGCTGCACGGTCTCATTGACTCTTTGAGGGGTGTGAAGGCGCTATCTGAGACACACGCTTCTCTTGACTGGAAGGCATGGCGTGGATGCCAGGGCTGCCGCTCTCCCATTCAGAGTAGTAGCACAAATCCTCCTTGATTCTGGGGTGGAAATCTACACACCGAACACAGGCTGGTGACGTTCCTGCCAACCTTTCCCAGAGGTTCCTGCCAACTTTCCCGCGTAATCCCCACCCCCTCATAAACTCAACGACACCCCTCTCCCGCCCTCCCCCACCTGATGTCAGGAGCCTTCAATTGGGTCCTCACCCATCGTGACCTCATGTACCTCGGAATGAAGCCCAGCCGTTATTGAGGCCGTTATCCCCCTGCGGGAGCCCCCTGGGACAGCGCCCTGTCCTTCCACCCCTTGGGGCGCTTTCTCTTCTTTTGACGACCCTCCACTTGAGACATCCTTCTGCAGGCCCTGGTCTCTCCCGACAGCTTGTCTGAAGTGCGCGGGATGCAGTCCCACCATCCTCGTCTCCAAAGGGCGTCTGGCTGGGCTTCTTCCAAGGCAGACTGGTTTCTCCTTTGGGCATTTTCAATATCCTTTGCCAACACCAGGATTCAAACACATCGATTCTTCTCCCGGCTTCTTCCTCATTCAACGTCCAGCTATCACACACACACGAGGTGTTGAAAGTGCCGCGCCATTTGACATCTCAGCGGCTGCTTCCATGAGCACTGATTGTGGACCCGCTCAAGGCGACGTCCATTTTCCCTCCTTGGATGGTGCTAGCACCCGTTGGAACAGGTGTGACATCGGGTCGTCACCTGGGCCGCAGGCTGCAGGTCCTCCTCGTTTTCGGCAAGCAAGGTCCCCACGAATGCACAGCCCAGGTTCACCGCCGATTGCCCAGCATCCTCCTTTCAGGTTCAGAGTTACTTTTTAAATCACTTAAAACATTTAAATCATACCACGATCCGCACACACATTTGTGCATTTGAAAGGAGGCGGGTGAGT
>PVJH01045797.1:0-12171 GCA_004026705.1 Nesogale talazaci
GGGGCTGTTATCCCGTTGACTGTTTCTGGGTAGATTCATTCTGCATGTGTTAGGTCATTGTTGTTGTTCTTCTCCCAGTGGGTCGGTGAGAATCTTTTGCAGGGCTGGGTTCCTTTTGGCATATTCTCTGAGATTTTCCTTGTCTGGAGAGACTCTTACTTCTCCATCAATTTTGATAGATAATTTGGCTGGATAGAGTATTCTTGGGTTTGCATCATGTTCCTGCACTTTTCGGAATATGCTACTCCACTCTCTCCTCTTCATCGTTTCCATTGATAGGTCTGAGCATATTCTTATCTGTTTGCCTTTATATGTGATTGTCCTTTTTTCCCTAGCTGCTCTCATAGTTTTCTCTTTTTCTTCATAATTGGATAGTTTAACAACTATATGTCTTGGTGTTTTCTTCTTGGGGTTTAGTCTAGCTGGTGTTCTTTCAGCCTCCTGTATGGTTATATGGCTTTCATTCATTAAGCTAGGGAAGTTTTCCTCTAAGCATTCCCTCACTATTCTGGATGTTGGTTGTCTTGATGCCTCATCCTCAGGCAGAGTGATAATCCTAATGTTGTTTCTTTTCATAGTATCAGCCAGGCATCTAATATTTTCTTCTGCTTCTCTCATAGACTTGTTAGATTTTTTTCTCCCACTTATTAATTTCTACTTGTGAGTCCTCTAGGTCACTTGTCCTGTTTTCTGCCTCCTCCATTCTCTGACTGAAAACTTAGAGCTTACAATTAGTTTTTGCTAGCTCACTCTTTAGTTCTTGGATTTCCCTTTGGTGCATGACCTTTATCTCCTTTATCAATTCTTCTTCCTTCTTTAATGCGTTGCTCAAGCGCTGCATACGGGTTAGTAACAACTTGAAAATTTCTTTCTGTGGTTTATCGATCTCCACATTTTCTATGACTGCTGTTAGGTCCAGCTGATCTTGCATCGGATCCAGTTTCTCTTTTCTTGTTACTGTGGAAGCTGCTAGCTGTTTTTTGTTTGATTTATTCGTATTAGGTGGCATTTTCCTTGGTGTTTTGTGGCCCTGGGGTCTCTCTTTAGGAGGCTTATATTATAGCTTCCCTCAGGAACTGTTTGCAGCTAGGCTTTGCAGATCTGATGGAGTGTGTTGGCTGAGCAGGGCTGTGGCTTTAGGGGGTGGGTTGGGAGTTGGGTGGTCTGTTCCTGGCTAGGGGCGCTTGCCACAGATAGGTGGGGAAAAATCCTCTAGTACTCTGGGGTGGAGAGGACCGGCTGGCTGTTTACCCAGGAGACAATGTAATGTGGACCTCTCTGTTGCGGGGCTTGGGGCAGGCGCCCTGAACCGGCAGCGTCTGTGAGGAATGCTGGCGACTGTGGGGAGTGCGGGCGTTCCTTTCGCTACTGTTAGAGAGTGTGGCCCAGGTGGGCAGGCTTGGATTTAGGGAATGGCTTGATTTTATCCTGGGCAGTGGTGGTGCCCTTAAGGAGCGCCTGGGCGCGGGCCTCCAGGGTGGGGGAGGGGCTGGCCCACTGTTGTGCTGGGGACAGAGGAGTCCCTGGGGGTGGGGAGCAAGAGGTGTGGGTCTGCATGGTTTCCCCTGGGCACCCTGGGCACCTTGGGGTGGGGAAGACTGGTCAGCGGTTGCACAGGGGCGCTGATTAACTGCGTGTCCCAGATCTCAGGGTCGCAGAGCCCTGGATCCCCGCAGGGACAAAGAACCGAACCGCAGCGTCTGTGCTGGTGTCTGTGCCTGCGTCCTTGGGGAGCGCTGGCGAGCCGGTAGTGCCTGCTCCTGGTTCAGAGGAGGGCTCTGAGCGTTCCTGGAGTCACAAAACCCAATTTGAGAGCCCCACGCTTTCCCGTGTCACCCCCACTCACCGATCTCCAGGAGCTCCGGGCGTGGGCTTCCTATCTGGCGGCCATCTTCCCTCCGTCGTCAATTTCCTGCTTTCATAAGTATTTTTAAGCCTCCTTATATATCAAGAGATGCCACACCCAACATATGTCAAGACAAAGAACTGAAAAAAATCTCAAAGCTTCAAGTTTCAATATTAAAAATTCTAAAGGTGAAATAATGAATGATTCAGGACCATACAAGAAGATGGGAGGTGATAGGCAAGTGGATTAGAAAACCCTGGCACATGTCCACAATGAAGAACTATGCATCCATAAAAAACCACTGATGATCACATGAAGCATATCATCCCATGAGAAGAAGTGTAAGAAATTATACTAAGCAAAGTTAGCCAACCACAAAAGAACAAGTACAACCTGAATTCACTGAGGTAGTATAATAAGCACTTAACTATAGGAAAAAAGTCATTTATCTCCTAATATATCTTGATCTACAAGCAATCCAGTGGGGGACAGACCAAACCCCAAGTATGTACATGTCACACCAACACAAAGAAGGAGAAGGGGAGGGAGGGAGAAAAGAGGGGGGGCAGGTAGACGATGGCACTGGAAGAAACCAGCACTAATCCATCTAAAGAGAGGGCATTTTTTAAGACCACAGAAATGGTAGTGTGAATGCAGACCCCACCATGGCATGACAAACCTTGAGGGCAATGTAAACACAAGAAACAACTCATGTGCAGAGAGGTCTACAGACTCTACCTCCGTCAGAACCAAATCTACTCCCCTCTAGAAGTATGTGCTCCAGAGGATAAGACTAAACCTACAGATTGGGAAGAGGAGCTGGCCTGCAATGCCCACAGGAGAGCAAAGCAAAAGGAAAAAGAGAGGCTGGGGTCTAGATCCCATTCTGGCACACCCACCCCTGAGGACAATATTTCTGTACTGAACCATATAGGCACAGAGAGGTCTGTAGGGCCTACAACAGCTCAAGATATGATATTCCCTTGCTGGAGTATATATCATGACAGAGGACAATACTGGAGACACACAGTGGGAAGTGGATAACACAGCAAGACTGTGTTAGTTTAGGAAGACTAGAGAAAAAAATTCATAGATACTCATATGTGTATAAGAAAGAGGTTTAAACACAAAAGAAATTGAATATTGAGAAAATATCTCAGTCCAATCCAGATCAAGACCATAGATGCAATGTTAGTTCATATGTCTGATACCAATCTATAAATTCCTCTTCAGATTCACAAAACATATGCCATGATGGCGAATACAAGAGGACCACAGGCCAGTGGGAACAAAGTCTTGTGGATACAGTGGTGGAAGAATAGCTCAGCACTGTCAGGGCACTCCATATGTCTCCTCAAGTTCCCAGGGCACGGGAGTCTATCAGTAGAGTGCCATGTGTCTTGTCAGTAGAGTGTCTCTCCATGAGCAGAAAGAGAAAGTCTCTACTGTTTCCAAGAAGGAAATATAGGAATTTCCACAACCTTCAGGGGAAGGCCTTGCCCATATAGAGGTCTTGTTGCTTATGACCCAATTGGCAGACTACACTCCTTCATGCTTAATCCTCTCAAGTCCCAAATGGACACCACATTGTGTAAATACCACAGAGGCAAATTAAGCAGGGAGCATATCAGATCTGCAACAGGAGCAAAGCAAAGCCACAAACACCTAAAGAGTGCCTGAAATAGATTTCGGGCTACACAGGGAAGTTTCATGAATCCTCAGAATTGGTGGGGAGATAGTCGTAGAGGTCAGAAGACAGAGCTGGAATTATGCAGCTATTTTGTTGTGTTTTGTTTTCATTCTCTTTTTATTTGATATTTTGTTTTGTCTCCATTATTGTTGATTTGCCTACCTATATAAGAGAGGCATAGGGAGCAAGGTTATTCTGGAGGGACTTGGGGTGGGGGGGAGGTCGGGGATGGGAGCAGTGAGAAAACAACACCATAAACAGGGGAACAACTTGGGAAATAAAATCAACAAGGAGGAGACCATAGAGATCCTGGTGGTGTTAGAGCAATAGCAATCTAGCTGAGAGGAATTACTAAGAGGCAAAAGAAGGTTGCGTGTGAAGGTAGGGCATGAGGAAATATGAAGGAAACCAAAACAAAACTAAGAAACAAAGCTATGGATAGAAGTATAAATATAAGTTTATAGGTTTGTCTATATGCAAATACACTACTTCATAAAAATGGAGGTATTATCCTATGTACTTATATTTATATGACAATATATTGAGAAAGTGGATGAAGTTGAGGCATCTGTCAAACTCTCTCTCAATGCAAGAACACTTTGTTCTAACAACCTGGCATTTTGTGATGTTCCTCCTCCTGACACAATCGCTGAAGACAAAATAGGTACACAAGCAAATGTGATGAAGAAAACTGATGGTGCCTAGCTATTAAAGGATACAATGTCTGGGTTATTAAAGGCTTAAACTTAACCAAGTGGCCATCTAACAGAGAAGCAACAAGCCTATATGAAAAAAGCCTACTATCCTGTGTGATCATGAGACGTTGACAGAATCAGGTAGCAGGCATCAAAAGACCCACCAATACACACACACACACACACACCCCCACACACACACACATATTGTTGAGAACAAGGGAAGAGTAAACAGATACCCAAAACCTATCTGTAGACAATAGGACGACCCCTCACTGAAGGACCACAAAGAAGTGATGAGTCAACCAGGGTAGAATATAGCACCAATGAAACACACATCATGCCTCCGGTTCTTTCAGGTTTTTTCACCCCCTACTACCAGGACCCCAGTCCTACTTTTCGGTCTAGCTAAACCAGAGCATATACACTGGTACAGATAAGAGCTCATGACACACAGAATCCAGGTCAGATAATCCTCTCAGGAAAAGAAATGGGAGTATCAATACCTGGTGGGGAATGGAAGGGAGGTAAGGGGAACAGATTGCAGTGATCAATGCACAACCCATCCCCCATCCAAGGGGGACAAACAACTAAAATGTGGCTGAAGGGTGACAGCAGACAGTATAAGAAATGAAAACAATATTAATTTATAATTTATCAAGAGTTCACAAGAGTGGCAGGGCAGGGGAAGAGGAAAATGAGTTGATACCAAGAGCTCAAATAGAAAGTAAAAGTTTAAAAAATGATGATAGCAACATATGTACAAATATGCTTGATATAATTAATGTATGGATTGCTATAATAGCTGTAAGTGTCCCCAATTAAATGAGCTTTTAAAAAAATATGATAGGAGGAATTCAAAGGGTCACTATATCAATAAGAACTACTCAATATTCAACCATTTTAAGACATCGCATCTGATCCAGAACCAGTGGTATTAAAGATGTTCAAGATGCACTGATGACATAATCCAGGAATTGACTCAATACCAATTGAAATGTTTCAACATGCCGATAAAGCACTTGTCTGTCAGAAATTTTGAAGACTGCTGCTTGATCACGTGACTGGAACAGATCCATATTTGTACTCATTCTAAAGAAAGATGATCTAACAGAATGTGAAATTACCAAATGTGATCATTAATAGCACATGCAAATAAAATTTTATGGAAGGTGAGTCAACAATGGTTGCAGCAGTACCTAGATAGAGACCTACTAAAAATTCATATGTGGAACAAGGTTACCACTGCTGACATTAGATCGATTTGGGCTCAAAGCAGGAAAACCAAAGAAATCAAATTATGTTTACATGTGTTCCACTGAGTAGGCAAAGAAATTTGACTGTATGAATCATAAGCAGCTATGGATAATATTGAGAATAATGGGATTCCCCGAAAATTATTATATTGTGCTCCTGTGGATCTGGTGCATGGGTTGAAAAGCAGATGTGAAAACAGAGTAAGGCATTACTGCATGGTTTAATATCAAGAAAGGCATGAGACAGGGTTTTATCCTTTTACCACTATTATTCAATCTGTATGCTGCACAAATAATCAGAGGCGCTAACCTATATGAAGAAGAATGTGGCATCAGGATTGAAGGAAAACTTTTTGACACCACACAGTATGCATATGACACAACCTTGCTTGCTTTAAGTGAGGAAGACGTAAAATATTTGCTCATGAATAACAGGATTACATGTTTCATTATGGACTACAATTCAATGAAAGAAGACCTAAATCCTCACAACTGCACCAATAGGTGACATCATGATAAATGGAGAAAAGCTTGAAATTTTCAAGGTTTTGTCAGTTGGATGCACAATATTCATGGAATCAGCCATTAATATGCGCAATAACTCTATAACGAGTTGAAAAACAAGCATGCTACTTTGAGGACTAAGGTGTGCCTCACCCAAGCCATGCCATTGTCAATCACACCATGATTGTAAAAGATGGACATGGAACAAGAAGACAGAAGAAGAATCCATGTGTTTGGATTATGATGTTGGTGATGAATATCAAAGGCACCTTGGGCTTCCAAAAGAAAAAATAAAAGTGTCTCAGATGAAGTATAGTCAGGAAGACTGTACTTATTTAGAAATAAGAATGGCGAGATGGGACAGATCAATCCCCGGAAGAGGACATTATGCTTGACAAAGTAGAAGGGCAATGCAAAAGAAGACCCTAAACAACACAGTCTGACCCAGCGCCTGCCACAATGGATTTAAGCATGGAAACAATTGTGAGGATGGTGCAGGCTTGGCAGTGGTTTGTTCTATTGTACATGGTGCCTCTAGGGGTCAGAAGTGACTGAACAGCACCTAACAGCCCCCCCCACCACAATACGTAACATGGAAATTCAGAGGTTGGAAAGTCTAGTGCTCGTGAAATGGGCTCAATTATATAGCTGCACAGGCTGACAAAGCAATAGGTAGCAGCTCAAACATGAGGCTGCTAGCTCTTAGGCAGTACGTGCTGATCAATACCAAAAGCTGCCAATCACATTATGGCAAGCTGAATGCAGGATCCAGAGATAACAAGTGATCTTTCTCAGACTATTCATATATATATATATGTGTGTGTGTGTGTGTGTGTGTGTGTGTGTGTGTGTGTGTTTGAGCACAAACAAAAAAAAGTCTTGAGAAAAAAATCATCTTATAACATGAACATCAAATCACAACAGTACGTAATTTCCAAACAACATTATTATATAAGAATCAAACTCCAGAAAATCAACCAAACTGATACACAGACTTAAAAATTACACTACTCAAGACTGACTATTCAACACATGAGGTCAAAGTTCATCCCTATTCTATTTCCTATGTCTAGTCACATGGTGATGTGTATCAGAGATCTTAAAATGAAGCAGAGTGAATTTCTTGGTTTTATGCATATTAGTATCTCTGCAGGATTATCTAGATAATGTAGTTGGGATAAACAATCTCAAGGAGAAAACAAAGAGACCAACTGTTCCGGGGGTGGATAGGGGAGAGGGGGAGGAGGGGAAAGGGAAGTGAATGTTGACAAACCCAGGGAATAGCAAGTGATCCAAAATTGATGTCAGGGAGGGTGTAGGAGGCCTGGTAGGTCTTAATCCATGGCAACAAAACTGAGAGGGATTACTGAAACTCAAATGAATGCTTAGCATGATAATGAAACAAAAGGAAAGTAAAATGAAACAGGGGAAAGAACTAGGATGCAAAGGGCATTCATAGAGGTCTAAATATAGGTATGTATATACACAAATATATTTATATATGACATGGGGAAATTGAGCTATGTGTATTAAGTATTAAGGTAGAAGATGGACATGGGCCTCTACTCAAGTACTCCCTCAATGTAAGAACTCTTTGTTTTATTAAACTGGCATTCCATGAAGCTCTCCTTCCTGACAGAATCACTGAGGACAAAGTAGGCCCATAAGAAACTTTGGTGGGGGGTCCAGGCAAGATGATGCTGAGATAAGCAGCCCATAAAAGGAGCTCCACTGAGTCTGGTGTCTAGTAGGTCAATAGGAAGGGTTCTGGTGAGTAGAAAGGTCCTTACAAGCGGGGCCTCCCTGTCCAGGAAGAGACCCTGCCCCATAACTGCTTTATTTCAAGTTCCAGAGATCCGCATCCATTGGAGATTTCCCACCGGCGGGGAGACCTGTACGTCTCTTGCCACCAGACTGTGGCTCCCCCAATCCACCTGACCACCACCCCAGGAACAGGACAGCCAGGGTGGAGAATGGGAAGCTTCACAAAAGATCACTGACCTCAAAAATAGAATAGAGGAGGCTGAGAGACATATCAGTGATCTTGAAGATGATCAAGCACATCTCAGCAAACGGGAAAGTCAATCAAATAAAATCATAAAGGAGACAGAGAGGAACCTGAGATCAATGACCGGTGTTATGAAAAGGAACAACATTAGGATTATAGGTGTGGTAGTCATGTGCTTATGTTAATTTTATAATTGAAATGTAGGGGTGGAGTCTGACCTGTTAATCTGGAGATAGCCATTGAGTAGCCGATGAGGCCTCTGTGTGGGCATGGCTTTCACCTGAGACTCCTGGGAAATCTCGCAGTATTTCCGTCGTGAAGATGAGAAGCTATCTTCCCCAGTTGTTGGGAGTTAGTTAGAGAGATGATTAACCACAGGCAACACAGAATGGCGGCAGCTGGGAGGCTGGAGTAGCTGGTGGAGAGACCACATGGCTTAGCCCTGATGAAGACAGACCTCTGAAGCTGGAGTGGCATGCTGTTGATGGACCTGAGCCCTGGAAGTGAGGAGCCATAGAGAGACCCTTGCCAGTGCCAGAATTCTGCACCCACTGACATGTGACTTTCTGAGTCGGAAGCAGACTTTATAGACTGATTTTGGTCATATGGGTTATTATTGGACTTATGACTTTGCACTGGACAGGATTTGGATGCCTTCTGAGGGTCACATTTCTTTTGTATGTAAACCCTTTCCTTATACCTATATGCGTGTCTGTGAAATTTGTTCCTCTAGTCTATCCGGACTAACACCATAGGCCTTCCTGAACAAGATGCATCAAAGAAGTCAACAGCTAAATTGACAAGGGAATTTCTTGAAGAACACTTCCCCATCCTAATGAATGAAAATCAGTCAGTCAAACAGGAAGCAGAGAGGACACCAAGTAAACTAGACCCCAGGAAGAACTCACCAAGACATATAATAGTTAAATTATCCAACTTCGAGGAAAAAGAGAAAATCCTAAGGGCAGCAAGAGAAAGGAAGAAGGTCACATACAAAGGCTCTCAGGTTAGACTATGTGCAGATCTATCAACAGAAACCACGAAAAGAAGAAAAGGATGGACTAAAATCTTCCAGAAGCTGAAAGAAAATAATGCCTCTCCTAGAATTCTTTACCCTGCAAAATTATCTATCAAAATAGAAGGAGAGATAAAGGTTTTTCAGGGCAAAGAAAAACTTAAAGAATTTGTTGTGAGACACCCAACCCTGAGGAAGATGCTGGCTGACTCACTATGACCAAAAGACTAACATCCACCAAGCAAAAGCAGGAGAACATCATACAGCCCAACTCCATCCAGAAGCCAACAAACTGATACCAACCATTTAGAAAGTATGGCCGCAGGAGGAAAACAAAGAAGCTCCCGACAAAAACACAGCTCAGAAATAAAAAGGATGACAAAAAGGCACCAAAATAAAAAGCCAAGAGATATGACTCATGAATGTCCTGATTGGGATAATAACCCTAAATGTAAACGTCCTCAACTCCTCCATTAAAATAAAATGCCTCTAAGACTGGCTCAGAAAATATAGCCCATCAAACTGTTGCCTACAGGAAACATATCTTAAGATTGCATACAAGAGTAAGCTAAGAATAAAAGGCTGGAGGAGGATATACCAGGTAAATGGTGACTCAAAAAGAGCTGGAGTCACAATTCTAATCTCAGACAAAATTGTTCAAACTGGTTCAAACTGTAAAGGTTTGAACTGTAAAAGTTCAAACTGTAAAAAGAGACAAGGAAGGGCACTTTATAATGCTCAAAGGATCACTTCACCAGGAACCTGTGAGCATATTAGACATATATGCGCAAATGAGAGACCCATGAAATTTGTCAAGCAAACCATCCAGAACATGAAGAAAAGTATCACAGACTCGACATATTTAGAGTTTTTCATCCAAATGCAAATAAATACACGTTTTTTCTAGTCCACATGGCTCATTTTCAAGGATAGACCACATGCTGGGTCATAAGTCAAGCCTAAGTAAATTCAAACATATAGCGATCATACAGACATCCTTCTCTGATCACCATGCCATAAAGCTGGAGATCAATGAAAAGACAACCAGGAAAGTGAAGACCAACAGTTGGAAGCTGAATAATGAGGTTCTTCAGCATGAATGGGTACTGACCCAGATTAGAAGGGAGATAAAAAATTTCTAGAAACTAATGAGAATGAAAACACCTCCTATCAAAACCTTTGGGACACAGTGAAGGCAGTCATCAGAGGTAGCTTGATTGCAATAGGTGCTTATATGAAAAAGGAAGAGAGACTCAGGGCAGATATGCTCTCATTAAAACTCTAACAACTATAAGAGAGTCAACAGAATAATCCTTCCAACAGCAAAAGAAAAGAAATAATAAAAATCAGGGCATAGGGCTGAGCCCCAGGGGTTGAGTGCGGGACTGTGGCCCACGGGCTTGGCGGTTCAAATCCAGTGGCGGCTCTCAGGAGCTGCACTGGGTAGCGCCCATGACCACCAGAGACGGTGATGCCACCCCCAAACAAAAACAAAAACAAAAACAAAAAATCAGGGCAGAGTTGAACCAATGGGAAGATAAAAGAACAATGCAGAAGATCAATGCAGCAAAGAGCTGGTTCTTTGAAAGGTTCAATAGAATCGACAAAATTTGACAAAACTAATCAAAGAGAGGAAAGATCTTGCAACAATAGACAGGATGAGGAATGAAACACAACAGACCCTACTGAATTTAAAAGGATAATCACAACATAGTATGAAAGGCTCTACTCTAATGGGTTAACAATGAGGACGTCATGGACAAACACCTGGAAAAGCAATCGCTCCCCAGACTGACCCAGATAGAGGTGGAGAACCTAAATAAACACATAACAAGCGAAGAAATAGATATGGTTATCAAGAACCTACCAACAGAAAAAGCTCCGCGACCAGATGACTTCACAGGGGAATTCTACAAAGCTTTCAGGGAAGAGGTGGCACAGATACTCCACAAAGTTTTTCAGAGCATAGAAAAGGACAGAAAGTCCCCAAACTCTTTTTATGAAGCCAGTATAACTTTGATACCCAAACAGGGAAAAGATCCTACAGAAAAAGAGAACTACAGACCAATATCTCTGATGAACATAGATGCAAAAATCTTCGACAAGATATTGGCCAATAGAATACAAAAGTATATAAAACACATAATCCGGCTGAGCTCCGTTGGCATAGTGGTTGTGCATGGGACTGTGGCCACTGGGATGGAGGTTCAATTCCAGCTCCACAGGAGCAAAGGCTGGGCCTCTTACTCCCACCACTAGAGGGCAGTGATGCTTCCCCCTCAAAAAAAAAAAACAACAAAAAAGAACACATAATCCATCACACCAGGTAGGATTCATCCCAGGGATGCAGGGATGGTTTAACATCTGCAAATCCATCAATATTATACACCACATTGATAAGATAAAACATAAGAGCTACCTGATTATATCCACAAATGCAGAGAAAGCATTTGATGACATACAACACCCTTTCCTAATTAAGACGCTCAGGAAGATAGGAATAGAAGGGCAGTTTCTCAAGTTAATACAAGCTATGTATGAAAAGCCAACAGCTAACATCATTGTCAATGGAGAAAAGACTAAATCAATGCCACTGGAAAAGGGAACCAGACAAGGATGTCCCTTATCCCTACTGCTATTCCCTACTGTTATAGTACTGGAGGTCCTAGCTAATAACATAAGAAAATGGAAAGACAACAAAGGTATCCAACTGGGGAAGCAGGAAGTGAAATTATCATTATTTGCAGATGACATGATCCTGTACATTCAAAATTGCAAACACTTCACAACCGGAGTATTAACAGTGATAGAGGAATATGGGAGAGTGGCAGGGTACAAGATTAACAAACAGAAGTCGATTGGATTGCTGTATACAGCTGACAAGACCATGAAAGTGGAGATCAGGAAGGCAGTACCATTCACAATAGCCAAAAATAAAATGAAATATCTAGGGATATATCTAACAAAAAACACAAAAGACCTGTACAAGGAAAACTATAAAACCTTACTACAGTAAACCAAGCATGGCCTTCATAAATGGAGAAATATTCCATGTTTGTGGATTGGCAGACTCAATATAATAAAGATGGTTATCCTACCCAGGGCACTGTATAAGTTCAACACCATACCAATTCAAATACCAACTGCCTTCTTCAGA
>PVJH01045798.1:0-12180 GCA_004026705.1 Nesogale talazaci
ATCATTGCCCTCGAGTGGTGGGAGTAGGAGGCCCAGCCCCACTGCTGGAATTGAACCTCCATCCCAGTGGGCCGCAGTGCCACGCACAACCACTACGCCACCGGGGCTCAGCCCCATCCTCTGCCTTTTGATGAGCATTTAGTCCATTTACATCCACTTTCATTACAAATAAGAAATTACTGACATCTTCCATTTTGTTGGTTTTTCTGTGCCTTGACTCCGCTTTATCTTATGTTTTGATACTGCTTGCTTTTTGTGTTTCCCTGGTTTATTTTAGTGAGTTTAGTGAGTTTATTTTTGACTCCCTTCACCTTTTCTTTTGTGTATGTATGATGATGAAGATCAAGGACTGCAGTCTTCAATATGAATTGCAACTCTATATAAAGAAAACTGAAATCCTAACAAATGGTGATGAATATAGGTAGCATCATGATAAATAGAGAAAAGATAGAAGTTGTCAAGGATTTTATCTTAGATCTTATCTTGCTTGGCTCCACAACCAATCCTCAGAGAAGCAGCAGTAAGGAGATCAAGCAATGCATTGCATGGGGGTATATCTGCTATACAAGACTCCTTTTGATGTTTACCTGACCTAAGTCATGACTTTATGTGTGTATGTGTGTGTATCCATGTGTTTACACACACAAAACACAAGAGGGTACCTCCCCCAAAATGGAATTTTTTCCCCAAAGATGAATATTTACTTATTTATTTACAAAAAGATGCATTTGTCAAATCTGCAGTTCCCTTCTTGGAAACATTTTTCTAACTCATCTATTTGAATGGCTGGCAGTACCTCCATCGTTTTTTTCTTCACCGCTTCTACATCATCAAATTGCTGTCCTTTCAAGTACCTCTGCATTCATCAAGACAAGAAGAAGTTGCATGGAGTGAGGTCAGAAAGCTTGATTAACAGTCTGACCTGGTAGAACGAACTCTAGATGCACTATGAGTTGACATTTTTGTCAATTCAGGAAGTTCATGGACGTCCAGAATGAGATTTGTTACCAATTGACATTTCACCTTTCTTAAAATGAGAAAACCACCCGTACACTTGAGTTTTCCCTATCGCACTGCCTTTGTAAGCTGTGTTCAACATCACAACAGTTTCTGCATTATTTTTCCTGAACAGAAAACAAAATTTCACTACTGCATGCTATTCTCTTAAATTGACTATCACGGGAAAAAAAGCTTTGAGTAAAATTGTTTTTACAAAAAAACTCACTGTGACCAGAGAGAACCTTCCCAGATGATGCCAATGGGTGCACTTACCCTAGGAAGTCACCCCTGAGAAACATTTAAGAAAAGGTTAAGAGTATATGTACTCAGAAAATGCTTTTGAAGTTCTAGGTTTAAGCTATATGTTTGATTATAGATGTTCTTTATTTATAGGTGTGATATAAAACTATTTTAACACTATTAATCACCAACATAGTTTCTAGTCTGTATAGTTTAGGCACCAATTAATCAGAAACACACCAGTCCTTAAACATACCAGTAGCCGTCCCAGTGCATAGTGGAGGACATTGAGTGCTGCACATAGTAGAGGACATTAAGTGTTGCAACTTTTATCCTCTGTAAATGCTCTATCAAGATCTGTTTCCCCCCTGCTATGAGCCACTAAGGAATCTTGGGGGAACAGTGGGTAGGGAACTTGAAAGGTCCGTGGAACTGACTCCACAGTTGTAAGTGTGGGTACTTCCCCCTCCCCCCTAAAATGATCCACTAACATTCAGCCACACTCCAGAATTAGACAGCCACATTATTAACCAGGTGTGTCCTTTTCTCCTGTCCATTAATTTATGTCATGGTGAACACTCACCATGGGTGATAAAGTGGGAAGTGATGAAGTCGGTCCTGCCCATAGGAACAATGAACAGTACTCAGGCACAAGTTAGGCACGTTTCAGGGTGCCTCACCAGATGTGCTATCAGGAGCTACAGATCTAGACAAAGAGTCTTGGGACAGAAGCCATGCACAAAAACTACATCCAAGGAAGTAGTTAAGGAAGTGTTATCTCAGGAAGTCAACATGTGATTAGGATTGGCTTGTAGTAAGAGAACCCCATCAGAGATATCATGGTTGCCTAGGAAGACTCACCCAAAGTCATATGCATGGAAGATGGGAACAATGGAAGCGTGGTTACTAAAACAGGACCTCTGCTAGAGTGACTCTGTAAGCTGATCCCATCAATCATCCTTTCTCTATCCAAAGACATCCACTGTCTGCCCACCTTAGACCAGATACCGGTGTATAGGTCAGTATTCCTGAAAAAATTTCAACTGGTTGACAGATATTACTAAAGATGGGTACAAGGACTATCCATATACAAAACCACTAGTTTATTTGTATGTCTGCTTCCTCCATTAAACCAAGTTCTTTGAAGGCATAAGCCATGTTCTACTCAACTTCGTCGCACTTGCACCAAATACAACACCTGGTATGCAAAAGCAAACACATTAAACCAAGAGCCAACCTGTTGATTCTTACCCATAGTCACCTTGTGTTATAGGCTTTTAGATGGATGGTCTGTTTTGGAAGCAGCTTGCCAAGCCTTTATTTCCAGGGTACCTCTCGGGAAGTTCAGACCACCAATCTCATGGTCAATAGCCAAGAGCAAACCGTAGGTTACACATAGAGACCGTAACCACCTAAACTCATTGCTACTGGGTAGGTGCCCACTCATAGAAACTTTATAAGCCTGGGCAGAACTACTGGGGTAAGTTTCTAAGACCATAACTGTTAATGGAAAGAGAAAGCTCTGTGTTTCTCTCAAAGAATGCCTGGGGGCTTCCAACTTTCAACCTTGGGGATCTCAATCCAACTGATAACCACTATACCACCAGGGATCCTTAGTAGGAAGTTAGTAATCAGATGATACATAGATGAATAAGTAGATGGATGGACAGATGGATGGGTGGATGGATAGATGGATGGGTGGATGGATGGATGGATGGATGGATAAATAACTTGATCAGCAAATAAACAATGTTAGTACCAAACAGAATTGCTAGCAGTGGCCATGGTCCTAGACAAGCACCCTTGGGAAGGAAAGCATGCACTGAAGCAAGCCAGGAAGGCTCCAGCAGGAAACACTGCATAAGAGGACAGCAGGTGCAGAATCGGGTCATGACAAGAGTGGCCCCTGTCTAGATCCTCCTGCCCACAGCAAGAGCTGGGCACCGTCCAGGGCCCAGGCTGCTCCCAAGGGCTCTCGAGTAAATGTAACTCCATTGTGCACAGCAAGATTTCCAGGAAAGTCAATAGAGGACACACAAAGCCTGATTCTCAATACTTGTAAGATACTTATCTATCTCTGACTTGAGTGGCTTTCCCCAGGCCGGAGAAAGAAAATAAACATTATGAAAGGGCCTTAATTGGCCTGCCTGGTGCCAATAGTAACCTAAGTTACCATGGTAGCTAATGCACCCGCTTCCTTCTCAATAAATAATACTTCCTTATCTGCTTTCTGAAGCAAGAGTGAATGAAAGAGGACAAGAAAGCAAGTGTGAATGAAAGGACAAGAAAGCAAAGCTGTACCTCCTGCCAGAGATGCCCGCTTCCTTCTGCCTTTGCATTTTCTGGATCCCGTGTGCGGTGTAATGTGGACCCCAGAGCCAACAACCCTGACTTCATCACAGAGGCCGCGGCACCACGCAAGGGAACAGTTCTCTCTAGCTGACGGATGGCATTTTGAGGTACCAAGGGGAATTGGGAGGATTATTCAGAGTCCACTTAGAATGACATTTGCAGTAATTATGGATGAAGGAATGGAGACACGGAAAGCTTTTTGAATAATTTTGAGCTTTAAAGTGGAGAGGATGATCTTACAGGATTTTAGGATGACGTGATTCTAGGTGGATGTGTTTAAAACTTTTTGATGGAGATGATCTGGAATCAGAAGCCAATTAAAGATGAAAAGGGCTTGGGGGGTGGGGTGGGGGTGGGAACTTCCTTCTGTGTTGCATTGGGTCAGCTCCGGCCTTTATCCTGCAGAGAAACCAGACACAGGAAAACCCTCTGAGGTCAGCTGCAGCCGCCCTGCAGGGTCAGCGCTGGTCTATTCCATTCTGAGTGAAGGGCCTTATTCAGGCCATTTTGAAAGGATTTGAGTCATGCAGTTCCTACCACTTCCTTTGGCAAATGGCGGTTATTCACATCCTTGAGCAAAGAATTCCTTTAAAAAAAAATAAATGGCAGGCAGAAAATGGCTGAATAATGCTGCCCAGGCAGCAGCCCTCTGTCTCTGCTGGTGGTGGTTGCTGGGCTTCCGAGCATCAGTTCCAAGTCCAAGCGATCCTCTGTGGATCCAGTCTTCCAGGTGTCATCTTTACCCAGAGAGATTGCCAAGTCTTCCTCCCGACATGGGTCTTTAACAGTCAACCTTTCAGCTTTGGGACAAGTGCTTTGAAAATGTGCTACTAGGGGCTTCTCTGCCATTAGCAGAAAGGCTGTGCCTGCTGGTGGGACCTCACAGAGATGGTGACTGCTGAGCAAAACTGCCAGAAAGTTCTTTTCCAGGTGGGGATGCCTTTGGCCTCTTTGACACCGGTTTGCTGCGTGTGCTGCAAGGGAAGTGTGTGGGTACAGGTAGGGCAAGGTGAGAAGGGAACCCTAGAGCTTTCCCACCCGAGAGGAAAAGGTGGCAAGAAGGGAAACCCACAGACTCAAATTCCAGCATTATCCAGTTCCTGAGGCTGCCCCTCCTCCTTTCCCGGGCCCCTCACCGGCCAGCTAGTCATCTTCTGTCCCTTCAACCTGCATGATCCTTGCTGGGATTCCCCAAACCATCCCAACTCGGTGGCAATTGTAAACACATAAAAGTATGCTTTATTTAATCCCTCACAGCAACACCACCACCACCAACCACACACACACACACACACACACACACACACACACACACACTGTCCGTTCCAGCTGGTAGCAACATGAAGGAGAGTGCAGAGTTGTCCTACGGGGTTTCCAAGGTCATTAGCGAGGAAGACAGCCACACCTTCCTCCCTGGGAGCTGCCGGTTGTTGCAACAACAACAAAATCTCATTTAACATGCAATCGGGGAGGGAGGGGGAAAAACCTGAGGCGCTGATGCCAAGGTCTCAGGTCGAAAGCACGTGGCTTGTGCATGAGGATGGCAGCACATGTACAAATGTGCTTGACACAATGGGTGGATGGCGATAAGCGTTGCACGAGCCCTCAATAAAATTATTTGAAAAAACAAACATGTAAATCGATATAAAAATGATTAATGAACTGTTTTATATTCCTGGCACAGTCTTATTTCTGGTGTGGCGAGTGGAGCTGGAATACAAACTTTCTCATGGCAATGATTCGCACCTGTGCAATTCGGTGAGCTGCATTGTTGGCAGCAGAGGGGAGGGGGCCCCTTAACGAGATGGACTGACAAATAGGGGCAGCCGCGGCTCAGGCCTAGGGACAGTTGCAAGGATGGCACTGATGGGACTGGGCCATGTGTCGTTCTGTTGTGCATAGGTCGTCACTGTGGGTCACAGCTGACTTGATGGCACCTAACAATGACAATTATCTTTATCTTTTTTTTGGGGGGGGAGGGGGGGCATCACTGCTCTCCGGTGGTGGGAGTAGGAGGCTCAGCCCCACTGCTGGAATTGAACCTCCGTCCCAGTGGGCCGCAGTCCCGCGCACAACCACTACGCCACCGGGGCTCAGCCCAACAATTATCTTTATCATCATGTGTTGCCATCATCAGAACTCCATCTCAAATGCGCAAGTCTTCCCTACCAGAAAGAAGCTAGGTGCTCACGGAACCACTGAGACTTCAGACAAAATACATTTGCCTAGTCGAGATATTTCAGATATCAAACTGATCATTTTTGAACACTAAAATGATCTTTCTCAGCCCCCTTTCCCCCTGATCCTGCCACTGCCCCTTTTTGCTTTGTCACAAGAGTGACCGAGATCATAAGGCGAACTTGAATTTGAGCCCGTGACAAATGGTAGCTCTTCCTGCTTCCAGGTAAAAGCATGTGATGTGGGAACAGGGCAGCTGTTAAGTGAGAGGCATTCTGTTAGCCCGTGGGCCAAAAGTGTTGGGGAGGGGGAAGGGGAGGCTAAGGAAGGGGCCTATTGCACCTCTTATTAGCATTTCATTGCAACTATTCATCACCAAAAAGTGCAAAGAGAAAGAAACAGGGTGACATCAGAAACAAACTGGAACTTATTAGTTGATTATGAAGAATTATAAAGTTGGGAAAGGAAGTGGTTTGGTCAGGGGTGAATTCGGAGGTACCCTTAAGATTGGTGTCACTCAGTGTACTAACCCACGGTGTCTCCTCCTGTGGACAGGGATGACCAGTAGACTCCCTCTTGGCTCCTTGAAGCTTCTCCATTTATCATTGGCCAAGTCAAGGACCTTCCTCTCTGCCCAATGATGGCATCTTGGCCACGCTCCTATGCCCTGACTGGTAAGGGAAAGATGAAGGAACTTGACAGGTTACTGAATGGAGTGGTGAGTGACACTAACCCCTGTGATGCCACTGCATTGATGGCCCCTCTCTCTGAAGCACCAGTGTGCCCACTGACTCCACCAGTGCAGACTTTTTTCCTTATAGTACTATATATTTTTTGTATTTTTACAGCTTGTTGACATATAATTCACATAGCATACAAATTCAATGGTCTAAACATTAAAAAGAGTGTGCAATAATCACCACATCAATTTTAGAACATTTTCTTCATTCTTATACTTATCATTATTAGTTCCCCAATTCCCCCAGCCCGCTGCCATCACCCTAAGTTACTAAATATCTATTTATCTATCCTAGATACCATATTAAAACAATAATAACAAACATTTCCCTGTGTCCTATAACCACAAAATAAGACATACACACACACAAAAACACAACCCAAAAGAAAATGGAAGGCTGAGCTCCAGTGGTGTAGTGATTGAGTGCGGGACTGCGGCCCACTGGCTCGGCAGTTCAAATCCAGCAGCAGCTCTCCAGGAGCAAGGCTGGACCCACACTCATTGATGCCCTCCCCTCCAAAAAAAAGAGAAAATAGAAAGTAACAAAAATTAGAACAAATTTCAAATGAGTCAAAAAATAGACCAAATAATACACTGCTAAATTTTCACCTAACTGCATCTGCATTAATCTATATTCCAATGTACTCTAACAGTAAGGCTACTCAATGGTCAGAGGAGACTCACCATGTGAGTGCTCTACAAATGGATTTTGGACTTTTACTGTCATACATAGACTTCTGCAAATCAGGTATGCACTCAGAATTTAAGCTTGAATACAGTTTCCTCCTCCAGTCTTGTATTTTATTATATACAATCCTTGGATCACATAGGCTGGTATGCTTCTTCTGTGTGGACTTAGCTGACACTGCACTGAGATCACTGCTTGTTTTAAGACAAGCTTTTAAGACCCTACACATTGGCCAGGCACCATCTGATTTCTTCATCACACTTTTCTATAGCATCTATCTATCTTCATCGATCTCTTAATGAGGGCAAATATGAAATAGGAGCATGTCATAAGAAATAATTGTTCTTAGGTTATAGCTACTATTAAGTGCAAGGTCAAAATCCATTTGTATATTTATGGTTTATGTATGACCACGTTCCACGTTAGAGACACCGTTATCATTTATTGGGTAACATTATAAACTATCCCCATGAAGTCTATGATAACTATACTGATAAGGTCATTAATTTAGCCAATGATATAGAATTTAAAGTACTGTTGAGAAAATGAAAGTACACATGTATAGGACATCTTTTCAGGCAAAAGTACATAGATTTTTTGACTTGTACAAATTAAGACACTTAAACCCTGGTGGTGTGGTGGTGATGAGTTGGCCTGCGATCCACAAATTAGGAAACCTAAGTGATGGGACACTAGGCAAGCAGTGAGGTTGGAGATAGGGCAAACTTTTCAATAACACTCATTCACGAAGGCAGACCCATGCCTGCTGGTCTAAGCGAGGTCATAAAAAGAGCAAAGGAAGTATTAAGAAGGCAAGTATACTTTTGCAGTCTTAAATTGCCATTTACTGGGCACTCTCAAGGCAAGAGATTTGAACCAAAGTCCAATGACTTCCAAATTCATAATCGTGGGATAGGAGTTATTTGCTCTTCTCACACGAGGGCATTCCTGCCTTAAATCCAAGGGAATGCTTCAACCTGAAGGTCAAGTCCTTTCATCTATTACTCAGTCACTGCCACCGAGTTGAGCGTGATTCACACTGACCCTGTGGATCAGGGTTGACCTCTGGGCATTTCCAAGACTGTCACTCTTCACAGGAGAATTCATCCACAGATCAACTGATGCTTTCCGGCTGCTGACCTTGTGATGAGCAGCCCAAGGGCACCAGGGCTCCCTTTAATCTGCTTCAGGTATGGATCAGGTTCAAGTCCAGTTGCTTAGTGGTATTTCCAGATTGAATCCTCACAGGGTCACCCATGAAAGATGTTGTGTGGCCTGGGTCAGCAAGTCAACTCAGCCCAAAATGCCTGGTTAGGGACATAATACCAGCGTATTCGCCTCTGGGGGTGGGAGTGGGGGGTGTCTGCATAAGTATTGTTAAGCATATTTCCCAAAGGCAGGTTGCCTGGGACTACTTTAATCTCACCCTTTGGCAGAGTTGGTGGGACGGCCCTTGGATCACCCAACAAGCAAGTTAAGCACAAGTTCATTGGTGCTTCCTTAATACTCTGCAGTGAACAATTTCATGTGGCTTTCGGCAGGTCAGTTCCGCTTCCTTTGCTTTCTGGGGACTCTGGCGGTGTCAGACATTTACAGAGGCTTCCATGATGTCGGAAGGTGCTCTTGAGTGGGGAGTGAGACAGCTGCCAGCCAGACCTAGAGGCAGAAACTTTGATGTGGTAGGGAAGCACGTGAAACTATTGACTAAAGATTAGTCAGTAATAAGTAAGCTCATATTTATCATGTTTATTGGGTAATCTGTCGCTTTGTGTGTGCTTTAAATGAAATCTAGACTTTGTACCTTGTTCTCTTTTATTAGAAAGTATTGGCCAAGATGCATGTAGTGGGCAAGGATTTTAGGATTTCTCTTTTCCCAATGGTGATTTGTAGACTAAGCAATTCCAGAAGTTTTCTAGGGTTTGTGGCCAAAAAAAAGTAGGTGCAGCAAAAGAAGAGCCCTGTCCCAACATTTTTATTCTTTTATCTGAATACCACATTCCTACCAAATTCTGGGTAGAGTTCTTCCCCAAATGTGAAGGCTATGAGTTCAAGATGCCCCATTGTTCAGACCCTACACGCTGACGTTCCTTCTCCGTTGGCTGCAAACTTCCCCGGGGCCCTGGGTCCTGGCAGGCAAAACTGCAAGTCCCCAGCAGGAACGCTCACAGGCAGGGCCTATCCAAAGGCCGAACTGAAAAGGATAGAGGCGCGCTGACTCCTGTGTCTCCAGAAATGCGTCTTCTGGGTGTTGACGTTTCGTTGACACATCCTGCTTCTAACCCATGCCAGACTGGAAACGTGTGCACATTGCAGGAAGTTTCTCTGATTCTGAGCGACGGTGCTGGAGAAACTGCACATCATGAGAAGTCATCAGGAGAACCAATGTGGGAAGGGAGAGGAAAAGGAATGGCAGAGATTTTGCCTGGGGTTGACCCTACCCTCCCTGCTGTTTGAGGCTACAAAGGAGACCTCAGACATCCAATATCAAGTAAGGAAGGCATTTGTTAAGTCTTAGAAAGGACGAAGGGGAGAGTAGAAAGGGGGAACTGATGACAAGGATCTTCATCTAACCTCCTTCCTGAGGTACGGGACAACAGCGAAGTGGGTGAAGGGAGACCTGGGACAGTGTATGAGGTGACAAAATAATAATAATTTATAAATTACCAAGGGTTCATGAGGGAGGGAGGAGCGGGGAAGGAGGAGTTAATACCAAGGAATTCCGTAGAAAGAAAATGTTTTGAGATTGATGATGGCAACAAATGCACAGATGTGCTTGGCATACAATGGATGGATAGATGGATTGTGATGAGGAGCTTATTCCAAGGGCTCAAGTAGAAAATATTTGGAAATGAAGATGGCAACATGTTTACAAATATGCTTGATACAAATGATGTATTGAATGTGATAAGAGCTGTAAGAGACCCCCAATAAAGTTAATGGGGGTGGGGGGAAGAGTTGGATGTTTTAAAATGATTAAAAACAAAGTCATATCACCTGGATGAGGTAGGTCACTAGCTCGAGGTCATAACCACATCTAAAAATGTGCTGAATGACACAGCTTTAAAAAGGACCTCAGAGGTCAAAAGACACTGTCACAAAAGCATGACAGCAACACAGATCAATGTAGCAGTAGACTACAGGTGGGTCTGCAGAGGCAACATGCACATTATGTCAGACAAAAGGCGTTCACAGGACTGTTTCCAGGGTCCTTAACATAGCAATCACCATCACAGACACATCCAGGCAAGCCTTTATGGGAGACTGTGAGGAGGAAGCAAGAGGCCTTTAGCAATGTGACCTTAATGGCAGAAAGGCCAGGGGTCACACTGCTGAAAGAATTCATGACAAATAGTTCTCTAGTTGGGTTTGCCTTTAAATAGCAATTGCAGCTACAGCAGGCTGGCTGGAGAGGGCTGGAGCTAACTCACCTTCCCAGGCGCTCTACCTGAGGGGAAGACAGCTCACCTCCCTGGCTCCTTGGCAGAAACAAGTCGACAGAGCCTGACACTTCATCCGGGGACTCTGCAAATGGGCTGGGGGCTTTCACTGTCATGCCTGGCCTTCTGCCCAACGGGTGCTCAGAGTGTAAGCTCGCATGCACAGCAGCACGTCAAACTCTTGTTTCCCTGCAGAGAGGACGTGGACACGGAGGGGCCTTGTTGACCACCAAGCGCAGCTATTCTCCTTAAGACTCTCCTTAAGCCATGTTTGCAGGAGGGCTTTCCGTCCCTGATGGCTCCATTCGCAGGCCCTGGCGCCCGGCAATTCTTTTGCAAAACAGCTCCTCAAATCCCTCACGTGATCTGCCGAGCGAGCCTCTGTGAGGATTTAGAACGAGGCTGGGCATTCACTGGCATCGGCCGCCTTCCTTTCTCGGGGGCAATTGCTATGTTAATGAAACTGCGGGGCGTCCAGGTGACCTACAAGCTCGCACACAGCGGGTGAGCCCTGCCTCTGAACTCCCGACGGGTCCCACTTCCAAAGGAAAAGCGGCAGTGGCTAGGCGGAAGGGAGGGGGAGGGGATGGGGTGAGAGTTCGGGAAGCTCTCCGACACTCCGATCATGGTGTTGAGATGGAAACGGTCACAACTCTCTTTGTGGTTCGCAGTGATAAAAGGCTGGGCCGACAGCTCTGACCCCCAGGGATGGGGGGGGACAGCGAGGAAGTCTCATGGAAGGAACAAGTTAGGAGGAAGTGAGAGGCCTTCAGCAATGTGACCTTGGTGGCAGAAAAGTCGTGTGTCGCTTTGCTGAAAGAAACATGGCAAATATTTCTGTCTGGGGTTTGCCTTTAAATAGAACTTGCAGGCACAGGCAGGCTGGGCCATCACTCCCAAGCACAAAGTCGCATCCCTGGGGAAACTTGGAGGCAGGGTGTCACCAGGCAGGGGCACTATTATAGACTGAATTTGTCTCCCTGAAAGGGAGGGGGTCCTGGCGACATAGTGATTATGACTTGGGCAGCCAGAGGCAAGGTCAGCAGTTCCACATCCCCAGCGGCTTCTTGAGAGAAAGGCAAGGCTTTCTATTCCTATAAGGACTTCGAAGTTCCCAAGGGGCAGTGCTACCCTGTCCCCTAGGATGGGGATGATTCAGCCGTCACTGGATGGCTGTGCCTTTTGTTAAAAAGTATGTGGGGGCTGAGCCCCGGTGGCGTAGTGGTTGTGCGCGGGACTGCGGCCCACTGGGATGGAGGTTCGATTCCGGCTCCCAGGAGCAAAGGCTGGGCCTCCTACTCCCACCACCTGAGGGCAGTGATGCCTAAAAAAAAAAAAAAAAAAGTATGTGGATATGTTAACCCTAAGTATCTATGAGTGTGTCCTTAGGTGGAAATAGAGTCTTCTTTGTCTATGTAATTAAGTTAGAATGAGATCGTCTGGGATCAGGGCGTACATGTCTTAGTCTGGATTCCCTGCTAGGGGGGAAAGAGACTCCACATTCAAATATCACGAATAAAGACCCATTTACGAAGTCTTAAACGGGA
>PVJH01045799.1:0-12117 GCA_004026705.1 Nesogale talazaci
CCTCCATTGATCCCAAGGCTGAAACAAACTTAGATCACGGAAATCAGCACATCACAAAAGGCAGCTATTTGGAAAGACTAAAAATGTCACTTGAAAATAAAGTGGGGCAGGAGAGGGAAGGGGCGCAGGAAGGGGACACACAGAGGAATGGGCCTGAACACAATGGAGAGGGAGCTGTGACCACAGCAGCTTACAGCGGCAGATCTCAGAGGGGCAGGCTCCCCCCCCCACGGGCTTCATAATACCAGACGGTCTATTTGTTCACAATAGTGAAGGGCTTCTAGGGTTAGCTACGGTTAAGGGGTTGAGAGTTGCCTGAAGAATGGGCACAGAGAGGCTGCGTCCGAAGATGGCCTGTCACACGGGAGGGTGGAGCTGCTGGGCCTTCCTGTTGACCACTGTCTTGCAAAACTAGAAGAAAAATACAATTATTAAAGAAGCAACAGGGGAAAATAGAAACATGCTGCAGATCGCTTTTAATGGGGGAATTTCAAAAGGAGGAAGGATGCCAGCCAGTGGAGGTAGGGTGGGGAAGGGGAGGGCAGGGAGGCCCCGACAGTGGCAGAAAAGCGGGCATTGCAACCATCTTCTTCACATTGCCCTCCCAGCTCCAGCAGCTGTTCCGAGGGGCACAGGGAGAGCAGAGGTCTGCTTCGGCGTCGGGGAAATACAAGCCACCAGCCAGAGATTCCAGGGCGGGGGCTCTTATTCTATACTGAACCCCACCCTGAGCAGCTGCAACAGGAAGTCTGAAGGGTACAGGGCACTGGGGAACTAAGTTGAACCAAGGGACACCCCACCCAGGGTCTATGGCTGGGCGGAAACACTGTCCTAGTCTCGGCGAGCTGCTGCCTGTGATGAGGAGGGGATCAGGGAACAGAGGTGGAGATGAAGCACCAGACCCCACCATGAAGGCCGGGAAAAGCTCGGGCATAGAGTATAGGAAGTGCCAGCTTCAGACAGAGAAATAATGACTAGTAGATAAGATTGGCTTTTATGTGCACCTCCCTGCACCCACCTGCCTATATAAAACAATGTGTCCCTCAAAGGTCCTAAATCCACAATTGCTCTCAAAGGGACTTGAGGTCCCAGAGTAGGGCATGAATGCCTGCAGGACAGGGAAGGGAAAGGCAGGGGAGGAAGGAAGGTCCTGACTCTGCGCGGCATTGACCCCAATGACTTTCGCCTCCACCACCTGGACAGTGACAATTTGGTACATACAGTGCAGAAGGGGGAGGGGCGGCTTTAGTCTTCGGCTGTCATCCCTTTCACTGGGTCCTTGTGTCTCATCTGGAATAGAAAGAGCACATCAAAGCAGATGGTGAGCGCAGGATGCTGCGCGCCCGCCACCACTCAAGGAAAGCCACCGCTGAGAGCTGGCTTCTCTCCCCAGCTGCCCAGAGTGGGGGTACGTGCTTCCACCCTTCTTGTCCCTTCTTCCAGCCTGGTTATGAAGCCCTCCTTTTGTGCCCAGACCGGGACCTCAGCAATGAACCAAACAAAAAGGTGCTTACGTGCTGAAACACTAATCCGTTAAAGAAGGATAGGGCACTGGCAGTTTTCTGTGTTTTGGGGGGAGGGGTGGGAGGGGGGCATCACTGCCCTCTGGTGGTCGTGGGAGCTACCCAGGGCTGCTCCTGAGAGCTGCCACTGGATTTGAACCGCCAAGTCTGTGGGCCCCAGTCCTGCACTCAACCACTTACGCCACCGGGGCTCAGCCTGTACTGGCAGTTTTTAACTCTGCTGTGAGTCTTTGGTATTTGTGTGAACACAGTCTACACGCACGCGCGCGCACACACACGACAGACAGACAGACCCCTTAAGTCCCTAGCACTCTCCACTGAGGGCCCTGAGGCCAGCGACAGCCCTCAGGAATGAGTATACCTAGCACCCACTTCTCTGGGCTTTCCAACCGCACCCATTCTCTGCCAAAAGGAGCCAGGGCTGCTTGGAGAGCCAGCCAATTCCAGGGCGGGGTTATGGAAAGAGCCCGATGAGGCAGGCACACCCTGCTGTGTTTTAAGTGAACCAAGCTAAGGCCATCAATCATCAGACAGACAGACCCGGCACAATGCCAAGAACATCACATTTGTGCCATGGTGCTGTCAGATCACCAGCTGTAGAGCCAGGAGGAAACCTCAGGCAGAGTCAGATGGGGAAATGAGAGCCTTCCACTCGTCCTGGGGATGGCGGAAGGCCGAGGAACAAGTGAGGCACTGCTTCCGACCGGAAGAGATGAGAAAGATAGGACCATTGGGTGGGGAGTATGGTCTTGGATTTTCTCTTTCTTTTTTCTCTGTGGGCATCACTGTCCCCTGGTGGGAGTAGGAGGCCCAGTCTTGCTCCTGGAGAGCTGCTGGATTTGAACCACCAACCCAGTGGGCTGCAGTCCTGCACTCAACCACTACGCCACCGGGGCTCAGCCTGGTCTTGGTTTTTCTATTAAAAAACAACAACAAAAAATCAAGCTCTCTGGGCTCGGGGTTGTACAAGACTCTTTAGCACTGTTCTCACTGGTTTTTGTGTGCAGAGCAACATGTTCTGCAATAATAGGTGGCCAATGTACACGTGTGTGGAAAAAAGAAGGAATGGGTTGTTACATGGCAAGAATACAAGCGTCTTTCATCCTACCGTTCTGTATCTTGATATTAAAAAAAAAAAATTTACCCTTGCTTCTAATGAAAACAAAGGGAATTCCACCTGGCCAGAGTTCTGCGTGGCCTACTCTGAAGTCAACCACCGCCAGATGGGTCAGAAGGAATAACCGCTCCAAGATGGCGCCTCCGTCACAGGCAAGGATCCCTGAGCCTCAGGAACCTCGTTCTGCCTCCTGCAGACACTGGCCTGTCTCAGTCTGTTCTGCAACGTCAGCCTCGAAGGCCCCATGAGGCCAACAGGGACAACAGGCTGGCTCTCTGCTGAGTTACTAGCCAATGGCCCAGGAGGGGCTTCTCAGCCGATCTGCTCAGCCACAAACTCTTTACCTCACAATGAGGATAAAGTCCACGCCACTAGTTGCCTGAGGATTTGATGACAAGAACCCACAGCAAGCCCCGGCAGACGTGAGCTTCCATTCATCATCAAAACGTTCTCGTGGCGAGTTCCCCATTGCAGGAAGTCATCACGCCACACTAACTTGTTTCTGTTTTCTTCTTGGCATCACTGCCCTCTGGTGGTGGGAGGAGGAGGCCCAGCCCCCCTGCTGGATTTGAACCTCCAACCCAGTGGGCCGCAGTCCCGCGCACAACCACTACACCACTGGGGCTCAGCCTGATCGGGCCACACTAGAAAGTCACTTGGTGGGAAGCTGCAGAGGGGACGCAAGCCCTGGGCATAAGATGGCCAGAGTGCCCTCGATGGAGCCTCCACCTCGGAGATGATGGACCTCTACAGAGTGGCTCCGCCCTGGGCATCTGCTCCAGGGAGGCTGAGGAGGCAGCTGGACCAGTGCCCTCTTGGAGCCCAGCGGAGGCTCACTAGGAGCCAGAAGTGCCTCCCTGGCCGTGGATTTGGTTTCTTTTTGGGATTTTAAGAGGAAAGCCCAGGGGAGGAGCATGAAAAAGGTCGAGGGAAGGTGAGAAGGGCTACATGTAGGCCCGCATTCCTTGGCAGGTTTCTCTTTAGGGCAAGGGACTCCTCTCACAACCACTGATTTCTCCAATCCTTGAGCCTCCCCCAGCAATGGCAGTCCTGGACGACAGGCACTAGAGTCACTGCCGTGGTGACTGGGACCTTCTAGTGACCCTCATCACAAAGGAAGCCTACCCTTCCTGGAGCACTATACACTGCTCTCCCTCCTCCTGCATGGCGCAACCACGCCCCAAGACCTCCCTGCAAGGGGCAACAGTGAGGGTTACAGATGGCAACAATGTTTAGGACTGCTTTTTGATGTTTTGTATCAAGGGGCTACTTCAGAAATTCCCTGAAAAAATGGAATCAATCAATGAATGGCAGTTTCCCATGAGCTTTTTGAAGCTCCCTTGTACAAGAAAATATTCAAAAACTGGAGATCCAAGGGGGAGTGTGAGTACGAACGGACCAGTGCTCACACCAGACCAGCACCATGGCAGCCATGAAGCCGCTACCCCCGGGCAAGGACTCGCTGATTCAGCCTCGTGAGCGGCACCCAGAGCAAGCTCCAGTGAACTCACAGAAAAAAATGACTGCATAAAAAGTATAGGCTCGGTGGGGCTGAGCCCCGGTGGCGTAGTGGTTGTGCGCGGGACTGCGGCCCACTGGGATGGAGGTTCAAATCCAGCAGCAAGGCTGGGTCTCCTACTCCCACCACCCGAGGGCAGTGATGCCCCAAAACCAAAACCAAAAAAAAAAAAAAAAAGTGTAGGCTCGGATGGGGAAAGAAATGACTGTCATGGAATGAGGGGCTCTCCAAACGCTGGGGCATAGCCATTAGGAGTCATCGGGGCGAAGCGGTTCCCATTTGGGCAGCTAAGCACAAGGTCGCAGTCTGAAACCACCAGTCACCCCGCAGGGTACAGATGAGGCTTGCTTTCTCCTCTGGTCAAGAGTTGCTGTCCTGGAAATGTCCAGGAGCAGGCCTACCCGGCACGGGGTCAGATCCAACTCCATGGTAGCGAGGGGGTTTCTGGGTGAGGTGGCCAGAAGGAGAGGATGGCCGGGGTGAGCTAAAAGAGCTAGGTTTTCCCCAGGGAGAAGCCCACAGTTACTATTTAAAGGCCGGAGCAGTTAAGGAATCAGAGCATAGAACGCATTTTGGTTAGAAATGAGCAAAGTCAGAGAAAACAAGTAATAACTGAAAGGGGTGCCTCTGGGGAGTAGGCCCCCCAAACCCACTGCTGCTGAGTGGGGCCCAACTTGGCGGGACCTTGCCTATGCTTTCGGAGGTGGTCCAGTCTCCATGGGGACAGGCAGTTTCATCTCTTCCTCAGAGCAGTTACTCCGCACTGCCACCAGAACCGACTGCTTAAGCATGCGGTACTGAGTCAAGTTTGAAAACAGGCCCACTTTGATGGACTCCAGTCTGTCGTTAGAAGGACAGAGAGTGGTGAGCAGGGCTGCAGGGGGCATACCACGGGTGTTTCAGGGGACTGTGAGCAACACACTTTTTCCCAGAAGGAAGACACGTCAAGGAAAAAAGTGAGGCAGGCCAGGTAAGGGAGTTAAAATAGAACCCCCTGCCCAGGCACGACCTGGCCAGGAGGATGGCAGATACAGTAGGCCCTCTGGGAAGTTCCTCTAGCTTCAAGAACTTGAACTTCATTCAAAGAGCAAAAGCAGGGGGCTGAGCCCGGTGGTATAGTGGTTGTGCACGACTGCGGCCCACTGGGATGAAGGTTCAATTCCAGCTCCACAGGAGCAAAGGCTGGGCCTCCTACTCTAACCACCTGAGGGCAGTGATGCCCCCCCCCCTCAAAAAACAAAACAAAACAAAAAACAAAGAGTAAAAGGAAATGTGCTTCCATGTACCCCACTGCATCTTCTGCAGGCTCGATGGCGGGCAGCAGGTGGCCCAAGGTCTAGTTCACTCCAGAAGAAGTCTCCAGGTTCCTGACCGGTGGCCTTTCCCTTTCTTTTGAGCAGAAATAGGAGGACCAGAAGGCTCGTGTCTTCTCACGTGTGTATTCAGAACTGCCAGACATTAAAACCCACTGCTTCCTGTAGCAGAACAATCAGGGACTGCATCCAAAATCGTGCCACTGAAAGGGGCCAACTGTAGCGGAATGAATTGCCCAAACAGCTGCTTCGACAGGAACTACCTCGGTGGACCACTTAACCAGTGAGTCAGCCAGGAAGTGTCATCCCCGATGGCAAAAACAGCTCCCTGCAGGGCTCTAGAGAAAGTGGTATCGCCGAGGCCTGGACAAGTGGGCCTGGCTCTCACCGGCTGTGGTAAACCTGTAAAATGGTGCCTTCCTGCACACCCAGGCTTCATGCCCTCCCACCCAGGGGCCAAGGAGGAAGGAGTGGATGGCAGTTCTTAGGAAACAGAGGGGAAGGGGGCCTCAAATGGCACCCAGAGGGAGAAATGGAGGCTGAGTGACCTTGGGCATGGCCTTGAGCTCTCCAAGCCTCCATTTCTTCTCAGTGTGGGACTCACAGCGGCGGCGCTTCTCTGCGGGACGTGAGGTGTCACTGGAGGAGTGGAGATGGCGTAGTAGTCCCGAGCACCTGCCCAGTGAGGGCTTGGCTGCATCTAGGGACTATTTTGGCAGGGGGGTCTCAAGGGAAAGCATCCCCCAACGGGGCAGGAGAACTGGTGGATCTCCACACTCCCAGGGAACAGACGAACCCTCCTTCTGGGATCCCCGCCAAGGTCCCCCCCCAAAAGGGCAAAAGTTCCAAACTCTAAAAATAGCCCCAAACAACCTTGTAGCGTCGCCTGCCCGAGTGTGCTGCTGCTGTCCCCTGTGTGCCTGGCCTGCCTGCTCTCAAGAGTCACCTCCCCCGCTGTGGCCCAGCACGAAGCCCCTGGGCTCGGAACCAGTCCTGCAGCAACCCAGGCTGTTCTCTTCCCAGTCCCCACAGCAGCTCTGGGCTCCGTCCAGGGCGCCCAGCAAGCCGGCCTGTCTACTCACCCACCTACCTCATCCAGCTGTCTCTTCGTCTCTTCTTCCATCCTTCGAATGTCGTCCATTGTCAGGTCAACCCACTTATCCAGCCAACAGAACAGCTGCCTGTGGAAGTTTGTAAACAGACGCTTCTCTTGCTGTAAGAGGAAGAAGCAAGTTAGAAGGCTCTCAGCGGCGCTGGGCCCACAGCCACTCTGGACAGGGGAGGTGGGGGAGTGTGCTCGGCTGGCTCGTGTGCATCAGTCGCCAACAGTCCAGAGCAGTGACCTTCTCCCCTCTGCCCCCCACACGGTGGGGGTCGACTTCAAAATGGGCGGGGTCTCAAAAGCGGGCAGGTGTCTCCTTCCCAGCCAAGCCTGCTGTTCAAAACACTGCAGCTGAGGAGCTAAAGAGGCAAGCCAAGGACCCAAACCAACTCTGCTAAGTTCCTGCCTGGTCTCTGGAGCCTACAGCCAGGCTGGCAGCTCTGGAATGAGCCCTGAGGGAGGCTGGCTGGCACAGAATGAAAGGGCTATGCACCTGCCTTGGGTCCGTACAGGGGGGCGATGGAACTGGACTAGGAGCACAGCAGGAAGCAGGTGAGAGCGTGGCTATGAGGTACTGTATGCTTTCCTGCTGATGGGCAGCATCCTTTCCCACCCCGTCACATGCCCAGAGGTCACTGGCTAGGCTGGCTACTTGCCTTATGTATGAAGTTTTCCACTTTGTTCTGCAGGCCCCACCACTTGAACTTGACAGTAACCAGTTTGTACGCACACATGTACGGGCAGTCTTTCTGATTTACAAGTTCTTGCTGCAAAAGAAACACCCGGCAGGGGGGTAACTAGGAGGGTCTCCTCAGGTCTCTTTCACCCCCCCCCCTCAATCGCCCCCTAGTGGCGAGGTTGGGAACTGCACCTTCCAATTGGTGGCCAGAGGACCTCGTCCTGTTTTGATAGATTTAAATTTCGCTGGGTCTTCCTCTGCTTTGTAATCCTGAAAGAGATCATGGAATTCGAGTTGGGGGTGGGGAGAGGGGAAACAAACAAACAAAAAGAAATCAGACTCATCAAGACTTATGCCACTTCCGATGACGCTGGCCCACAGGGACCAAGATGTTATGCCCAAGCTGCATAATGTGTGCGGATGCCTCTCAGCAGAGTGCCCAGCATCCCCCACCCCGCACCCTGCTGCCAGCCGGGACACCAGTGTGCAAGGTGCTGGCCAAGCACACGTTTCCACTTTCCCACTGCTGAAGACGGGTGAGTGTGCAGGGAGGGGTCTCTCCAAATGCAGATTCGGGGTGCGCCTCAGACAGTGTCAACAGGCATGTCTGTGGGCGACGCTGGAACAGTCAGGGCAGGACAACAGGCCTCTCGTCTGATGGCTCTCTGGCTTGTTTTAATAAAAGCCTTACTGGAAATGCTCAATATGGAGAATCGATCCCCTAGTGTAATGCTTACTGAAGCTCATCTCCCGGGCCTGTATAATACCGTCAGTCAGTGCATGAATGAATCACAACGAGCGTGAGGAATCTTTAGCTGTCCCCTTGCCCTGGCTGCTTTCTGGGAAGGCACAAGTCTAAACGTCTTAAGTATACAGTGACTAAAGGAAAGAGGGGTCACGCCCCTGAGATAAAAACAGCAAACACTTATTCCTGACCCCTGAGCAGACAGACCCATTCCAGTCCCCTAATCCTTTGTCCAAAAAAGCAAGAACTCTAATGAATGCAGAGCGAACACTTCCATTCTGGGGCCCAACATCCGTGGCCTCTGTCCCGATGAGTTCCTGAAAAGCCACTACCAACTTCTCGTATCTTCTCCACCCCTCAGCTGGGACCGCAGACTCAAAGGGCAGCACAAACACCTGAAGCCGAGTCACAATACCAAGGCCCACCCAAACCCACTGCCCTCGACATTGACTCCAACTCAAAGGGAGCCTTCGAGGATCCAGTCTTGCTGCTCCTTGGCGTTTCTGTAAATTTTTGGGGGGGCCAGAGCACCCCAACTTTCTCCTGTGGGGTGGCTGTGAACTATTGACCTCTCGCCACAGGGCTCCTCCGATATCTCTGGGGTCTGGGAATATTTCCCAGAGGCCGGTCAGGACACAAATCTGGGCTGCTGTTTTCCTGATAGAACCCTTTGGCACAGTTCCTGCGTGGCATTAAACAGCTTGCCTTCAGCTGCTGAAAGGCTGGCAGTTCGAACCCACTCTAAGGCCCAGTGGCACGCCGGCCGATGCCCTGCTTCTGTGAAGCCTGTCAGCCAAGACAAGGCCCCAGAGCAGCTTGGCCCCCAGCCCCCACCCCACCAGCAGCCAGGACGAGCTTTGGTTGGCACCCCGAAGTCAAGAAAAGGAGACGAGGAAAAGCAAACCCACACACTGTGCGCCTAAGAGTGAGTGCACAGCGAGTCAGGGCGGCGTACAGTTCCTTGATTCGTCTAACACTTGGGTGCCGTTTCTGCACCTCACATGGCACCACACATCTTGAAATAGTTCCCACCTTGCTAAGCACTTGGCTTCGATCTGCAATGTCTATATATATTACTTCCGTATGTTTCCACATTTCAGGCTCCAGTTTATGCACCTGCAGGAAGAAGGTGGACCATGGTGTGTTTTTCGTCAGCGGCATAGCGCCCCCCCATCCCAAACGGACACCTAGGAATAACTGTCTGCATAGCCAAAAACATGAGACTCCTCGTGTAATCAAGAACCCTCTGGGAAATGAGCTAAGAAATAGGAAGCATGGATTTTTTTTTTAATAAGAAAATTAATTAACATGGTGAGAAATATGTGTGGGAACTTAAAGACATTTGTGGTAAAATTCTGTTATCGGTTCATTTCTTTTCTCCACAAACCGGAACCCCCCAAAGTGTTTAACCAAGTATTTGCTGTGCCAGCATGCAAGTGCACACTTCAGACAAAGTGTTCGCCCTGCTTCCTGACCATCACTCCTAATGGAAGCTCAGGGCCAGGGTCCCCTCCTGCAGGAACTGGGGAAGGGGCCTTTTTACACGAAAATTAAACGTGGGCACTAACGTTCTGATTTTTTGACCTAAGGAGACCTTGGGTCTTCCTGCTGCTGTTTCCCTCCCTCAGGTCCCCCTTTATCTAGCGGGTGCGCGCTCAGGGACTGGTTGCCGGCCTAGCTGTGTACTACTTATTTGGATGCTTCTACAAACCCAAACGCACTAGGAACTGCATGGTACGAGACTCCCAACATCCGTAGAAGACCCTAGGAGGGGCCTACTTTGTAAATCCGAGGCAGGGCAGCCCCGTGGTGGTGAGACGTGTCTAGGCAGATGATGGTCTCTTTCAGCTGGGGACCGAGGTGCTGTGGAGAGGTCCCTGCAGCAGGCGCTACAGAGAAGAACTTCTTCAAGACCCTGCTCTTGGGTTTCTTGGAAGCGCTACTTACATTGTCCAGGGTGCCAAGATCTGGTTTGTGCCAAGTTTCAATTTTAATCAGAAAGTCTTCCTTCATGTACTCGTTCTGGAGAGGGAAACAAGAACACCTTACAGTCCCCTGGCTAAGGCTTTCTCCCAAGACTGGCTCACGGGCCGTCGGGAGAGGTCAGTGCCTGCTTCATAGTGACAGCTAAGGTGATGGGGCGTCTGATCCGCAACCTGGTGGGGGTCTGCAGTACAGATGAGGAAAGGAAGCTCCCCCCCCGCTCACCCCGGTTTGGGGACTTAGTGAGGCCTCAGCAATGACACACAAGGAAGACTCCCTAAATGATTACATTCAGTGTTCTTAAGAGTTTTAACTGGGCTGAGCCCCGGTGGCGTTAAGTGCTTGAGTGCGGAACTGCAGCCCATGGGCTTGGTGGTTCAAATCCAGCGGCGGCTCTCAGGAGCGGCACTGGGTAGCGCCCACGACCACCAGATGCAGTGATGCCCACCAAAAAAAAAAAAAAGTTTTAACTACTTAAAAAAAAAATCACATTAGTTCAGTAACACCTCCCGTGAGAATAGGGCAGAAATAGGATACATTTACTGCGTAGGGAGGGGCACCTTAGGTCATTCTGAACAGTGGAGACTCCAAGCCAAGACATCTCTTAGCTTAAAAATCAAATGCTGAGACCACTGAAAGCAAAAGGTTCTAAGGCCCCACAGCATGTCCCACACCAGGCCTGAAGGAGGAAGGCTCAATTATGGTTGCACTCATTTCTTATGTGCTCACATACCCATGTCATCACCACTCTCAGCCCTCGGCAGATACTTACTGTAATAACTGCTCCACGGCAAGGACATGGAAAGAAATAGAAAAAGATTAGTGAGGATGGAAACCTGTCCCCTCCCCCCAGTGACCAGGAATAGCCACGTCTTCTCCTCGCCAGGACTTACGCCAACCCTGCCCCTGCCACCATGCCCGGTGGCACCCATTTGCCAGCCCTCCGGTTTCACTTCAGAGAAAGCCCCAAAAGGTTGAATCTGGAATTTAATCAAAAGCAACACCACTATCTGCTTCTCTGGAGCCTTTCTGGCTGGACCAGGAAAAGGACAGTGCTGGCCAGTGGGGCACTGAGCCCGTCACTGTGTGGACGCATCCCCAGCCCCGTGGGCAGTGGGGCATTTCAGGCCAGTGCGGCCAGCCTGCCCTCTGCATCCTTCCGCACACTGTAACCAGACCTCTGGCTCTCGGCACTCCCACTCCCTGTAACGAGACCCCCTCGGAAAGCAGACTTCAATTATTCATCCGAGAAAATGACTGCGGCTCTTATATCACTGGGAATGGATGTGCGCTCCTCCCCACAGTGGTGCAGAGAGGCTGTCCTTTCTGAACGCAAGAGCCATCTCTAAGGCTGATCAGTCACTCCCTGGACAGCACGCGGGGCTAACAGCTGAACTCCAAAACGGAAACTGGGCGGCCTTAGACGAGGCATTCGGGGGAAAGCTGAGAAGGGATAAGACCCCCCCAACAGGAATGACCCACGAGAGTTGTGTGTGTCACCATTAACAGGAACCCCACAGATATTGAAGTGACTGCCCTGCTCTCGACTTGAAGACAACCATGTCAACAGAAAAGGACAGGCCGGGATGCCGCTGCTAGGTGCAGCCTGGTGGACCACAGGAGGAAGCCCTGCCTGGTCCTGCACCTCCCTCACAGCTACCATGCAGCTCAGTCAGGGTCATCCCCTTTCCTCCTGACCGTGTCCAGTTCACCAAGCACCATGGTCTCCAGGGACCACCGGCCCCTCGAGAACGGGCCCAACGTCTCGCCATCCTCCCATTCCTGAGCATGGTGCCCTCTTCTTCCCTCCCCATCCTTGTAGGGCACTTTCCTGTGGCGTCCTTGTCACCCCATAATATCAATGAAAAGAAAGTCCTAAAATCTTGCAGAGGGGTTTCAAGGAGGAGGTGAGCCAGTTAAGACATAGGGCAGTAGCAATGAAATATGCAACCTTCCTCTAGTTCCCATGCTGCCTCCCACCCACTATCATGACCCCAATTCTACCACATAAATCCAGCTAGACCAGGAGATGTACAGTGAAGTTGGAAACATGGGAAACTTAGGATAGATGATCCATCAAGACTAGTACTAGGAGTGGTAATACCAGGAGGGTGGAGGGATGGAGGAATAGAAAGG
>PVJH01045800.1:0-12194 GCA_004026705.1 Nesogale talazaci
TTTTTTTTTCTTTATGGAACTATTTCTCAGTATTGTGTAGTATATTGCTATCTAATTTAATATTTCATTTTTAATTTGCAAAATTTATTTTTCCCTGCCTCAAAACCAAAATCTGCTCATTAAAGAAAATGATAAAATTATAGATAAAAAGAAAGGGAAACTCTCAGAATGCTATCGTGTAAAGTAATCACCTTTGACAACTTGGTGTATATGCTTCCAGACCTTTATCTTGGAACATTTTTGTATATCTGGGCACTTTGAGGTTCAAACTGGTACGTCAAAACTACCAGCACAAACCTTTACCCCTAGCCCCAGCATCCATTTGTATCCATTGGCCAGCTTTGGGTATGTGTGCAGCTCATTCTTCTGGCTCACTTTCCCATGAGGCTGTGTTAGTGAAAGACAGGACAGGAAAAAGACCATACATTGGTGATTGTTGCTGACATTCAGTCAGCACACATTGTGTCAGATCCACACAGTCCATATTGGAGTGGCCCTTCTTTTACAGTTACTCAACAATAACTGAGACATGCATTGAGGACAACAAATACATAGCATGTAAAAAACCCTGGTTTTGTGCCTTAATAATTTGATTGTAAGAAGTGAAGCTTGGCTGAGCCCCAGTGGCACAGTGGTTGTGCATAGGACTGCGGCCCACTGGGTTGGAGGTTCAAATCCAGCAGCAGCTCTCCAGGAGCAAGGCTGGGCCTCCTACTCCCACCACCAGGGCAGTAATGCCAAAAACAAACAAACAAAAAGAAGTGAAGCTTGATACTCACAAGATGATGAAGGGCCTGTGCAATTAGATTTCATAAACTTTAAAAACGAGATGATGGTGCGTGTGTTGTTTTTCACTGTTGTTGTTAGGTCCTGTCAAGCCAGTCCTGACTTAGCAACCCTCTGAACAAGAGAAAGAAACACAGCTAGGCCTGTCCGTCCCATCCTCTGAATTGTTCTTATCTTTAACCTCCTTGTTACAGCCACTGTGTCAATCCTTCTTGTTCAGAGTCTTCCTCTTTCTCATTGCCCATCTACTTTACCAAGCACGATGTCTTTTTCCAGGGACTGGGGTCTTCCTCATATGTCCAAAGTATGTGCCAAGTCTCATCACCCTCCAAGACAGTTTCATTTGTTCTTTTGGAAGTTCATGGTACTTGGGAATAATCTTTACTAACATGAAAATTCAAGGTGTTGATTCTTCTCCGATGTTCCTTGTTCAGTCTTTAACTGTCACATGTATGTGATTCAAATACCATGGTTTGGGTCATGCACACTTTAGTCCTCAAAGTTACTTTCTTGTTTTTCAACACTTTTTTTTTTTAATCATTTTATTGGGGGCTCATACAACTCCCATCACAATCTATACAAGCATCAATTGTATGAAGGCCACATTTACACACTTACTGCCATCATCACTCTCAAAACATCTTCCCTCCCTCCCTCCCTCCCTCCAGGTCCCCAGTAGCAGCTCCCTGTATTACCCTTCCTCCCCCCCTTCCCCTTGAACCCTTAGTAATTTACAAATTGTTATTTTTTCATACTGTACACTGTACAGTGTGTCCCAACACTTGCTTCCCTGTTGTCAACACTTTTTTTATATCATTTTATTGGGGGCTCATACAGATTCTTCTTCTTTTTTTTTTTTTTTTTTAAGGCATCACTGCCCTGGTGGTGGGAGTAGGAGGCCCAGCCTTTGCTCCTGGGAGCCGGAATTGAACCTCCATCCCAGTGGGCCGCAGTCCCGCGCCCAACCGCTACGCCACCGGGGCTCAGCCTCATACAGATTCTTATCACAATCTGTATATCCATTCATTGTACGTTGAGCACATTTGTACATTTGTTGTCCTCATCATTCTCAAAACATTTACTTTCTATTTAAACCCTTGGTATCTGCTCATTTTTCCCCTCCCTCCCCACACCCTCTCCCTTATGAACCCTTGATAATTTATAGATTATTATTTTGTCATATTTTACACTGTCCGATGTCTCCCCTCACCTACTTCCCTGGGTATAATCCTTATAATTGGTCCCCCTTTCTACCACACTGTCCCTCCACCCTCCCGGTTTCGCCACTCTCACCACTGGTCTTCAAGGGATCATCTGTTCTGGATTTCCCATGTTTCCAGTTCCCATCTGTACCAGTGTACATTCTCTAATCTAGCCAGATTTCTAAGGTAGAATTGGGATCATGATAGTGGGGTGGAGGAAGCATTTAAGAATTAGAGGAGGGTTTAGGGCTGAGCCCCGGTGACGTAGTGGTTGTGCGCGGGACTGTGGCCCACTGGGACGGAGGTTCAATTCCAGCAGTGGGGCTGGGCCTCCTACTCCCACCACCGGAGAGCAGTGATGTCCCAAACAAACAAACAAACAAAAAAAAAGAATCAGAAGAGGGCTGAGCCCCGGTGGCATAGTGGTTGTGCGCGGGACTATGGCCCACTGGGACGGAGGTTCAATTCCAGCAGTGGGGCTGGGCCTCCTACTCCCACCACCGGAGAGCAGTGATGCCCCCCCCCAAAAAAAAAAAAAAAGAATTAGCGGAAAGTTGTACGTTTCTGCACTGGCTCAACTTCTCCCTGTGACCCTTCTATAAGGGAATGTCCCATTACCTACAGAAGGGCCTTCGGTCCCCAATCTATACTTCCCTTCATTTACAATGATAAAATTTTTGGTTCTTTGGTGCCTAATATCTGATCCCTTCAACACCTTTTGGTCACACAGGCTGGTGTACTTCTCCCGTGTGGGCTTTGTTGCTTCTCAACTAGGTGATCGCTTGTTTACCTTCAAGCCGTTAAGACCCCAGATGCTATATCTTTTGATAGCTGTCACCTTCATCTTTCTTCACCACATTTGCTTATGCACCCGCCTTGTCTTCATTGATCATGTCAGGAAGGTGAACATCATGGAATGCCAATTGAGGAAGTAGTTGAGTAGAGGAGGCCCAATGTCCATCTGCTTCCTTTTTTTGGGGGGGGGGGGCGGCAATCACTGCTCTCCGGTGGTGGGAGTAGGAGGCCCAGCCCAGCCCCACTGCTGGAATTGAACCTCCGTCCCAGTGGGCCGCAGTCCCGCGCACAACCACTACGCCACTGGGGCTCAGCCCCATCTGCTTCCTTAATACTAAACCTATAACTATATGCATATAGATCTATTTCCCTATTAGCATATTTAAATATATTTACATATGTACATGCCTGTATTTAGGACTCTATAAATGCCCATTGCCTCCTATTTCTTTCCTCTATTTTACTTTTCTCTTGTCCCACTATCATGCTTAGGCTTCATTTGGGTTTCTGTAATTTCTCTCAGTTGCACTGACCTTGATCAGTTCCTACCAGGCCCTTCATACCCTCCCTGCCACTGATTTTGGATCACTACTTGTTCTCTTGCCCCTGGGTTAGTCAACACTACCTCTTTCCCCCCACCCCCCCCCTTCCGTTTCAACACTTAAGAAATATTGTGCAAATATTGTACCCAGTGCAACACATTGTTTGATATCTGCTGCTTGCATGATCATTGATTATGAATCCAAGCAAGATTAAATCCTTGACAACTATAATATTTTCTCCATTTATCATGATGTTATCTATTGGTCCAATTGTGAGAACTTTGGTCTTTTTTTTTTTGGCATCACTGTCCTCTGGTGGTCATGGGAGCTACCCAGCGCTGCTCATGAGAGTCGCCGCTGGATTTGAATTGCCAGGCCCACTGGCTGCAGTCCTGCACTCAATCACTTATGACACTGGGGCTTAGCCCTTTGGTCTTCTTTTACACTGAGGTTTTTTTTTTTTTTGGGGGGGGGGCATCACTGCTCTCCAGTGGTGGGAGTAGGAGACCCAGCCCCACTGCTGGAATTGAACCTCCGTCCCATTGGGCCGCAGTCCCACGCACAACCACTACGCCACCGGGGCTCAGCCCTACATTGAGTTTTAATCTATGATGAGGGCTGCAATTCTGGTTCTTCATCAACTAGAACTTCAAGTCCTCTTCACTTTCAGCAGGCAACGTTGTGTCGTCTGCATACCGCAGGTTGTTAGCAAGCCTTCCTCCAAAACTGGTGCTGAATTCTTCTTCATATAATCCTGTTTCTCTGATTATTTGCTCAACATAAAGATTGGATAAGTATGGTGTGGGCATACAACCCTGGCTCACACCTTTCTTGATTTTTTTTTAAATACCTTTCCTGATTTTAAACCATGCAGTATTTCCTTGTTCTGTTTGCACAACTGCTTCTTGATCCATGCACAGGTTATGCAGGAGCACAATGAAGTGTACTGGAATACCTGTTCTTCTCAAAGCTTTCCGTAGTTATGAGTCATGCAGCTGATTGTCTTTGCACAGTCAGTAAAAGATAAGTAAACATCTTTCTGGTATTCTCTGCTTTCATACATTCCAAGTTTCAACTATCAACAGATATTTGCAGCTGTTTCTTATTTTGAGTAATGCCCTCTCAGCAAATGAACCTCTGCAAGATTTTATTCCCAAAGGCCTTACTCCACCTGTGTCTTCATGGTTGACTCTAAGAAGATAATTCTTCCCCAGTCAAATGTTAGTGTCTTTGGACCTGAAGGGTTGCTGGTGGCATAGTGATGGTGGGTGGACTGTTAACTACAGTGTCAGAAGTGTGAATCCAGCAGCTGCTCCCTGGGAGAAAGATGAGGTCTTCTAGCCTCACGAGTCTAGAAACCCACAAAGGCAATTCTACCCTGCCTTACATCGTTGGGAGTTGTCAGTGAGTCCGGTGTTGGTTCCAGTCTAGTGAACTCATCTGTAAGCACTATCTTTGGTAACATTCTGCTGCTATCCAACAGGTCTTTTGTGGCTAATTCCTCAGAAGTGAACAGCATATTCCTTCTTCCTGGTCTGTTCTTAGTTGGTAAGCTCTGGTAAAACCTGCTCACTCTGGGTGGCCCTGCTGGTATTTGAAATGCCAGTGACATTGCTTCCTGCATCCCAGCAACACACAGAACCACAAACTGACAGACATGTTTTGTTTGTTTGTTTGTTTTTCAGACATTTTTTAAACTACCGTGTTATAAATGTGTATCAGGAAATCTCTGAAAAATATTTTATTAGTGAAAATATGTACCTCATCTATCATAAACCCATCCAACAGTTCTTTTGTTTTTTTATATATATAAGAAAGAGCTTTATATCAAAGAATAGTTGTATATTAAGAAAGCATCCCATCCCAGATCAAGTCCATAAGTCAGATGTCAGCCTGTCGTCCGACATGAGCCCGTAAATGCCTCTTCAGACTCAGGCAACACAGCTAATGATGCAAAATGCAGGATGATCGTGACCCAGCGGGTTCAAGTCTTTTGGACCCAGCGGCAGTGGAAACCTCTCCAGGGCGCTCACGGGTTTCAGCATGACTCCACCTGGCTTGTTGTGTATGTGGTGTGTGTGTGTGTCTGTGTGTGTGATCTCTGCCCTGGTGGGAGTAGGAAGCCCAGCCTTGCTCCCGGAGAGCTGCTGCTAGATTTGAACCGTCAACCCTGTGGGCCGCAGTCCCGCACACAACCACTGCGCCACCAGGGCTCAGCCCACATGGCTTGTTAATAGGAAGATGAAGTAAAGAGAGAGGGAGGCCTGCCTCCAGAGAGTCATTTTTCTCCGGAGCCCTCTCACCAGACTGAGACCCGAGTGCATCCAGTAGTTATGTGTGTGCATGGTTTAGTGGTGGTGGAGACATTCTTCACATTGTGTCACCATTCTCACTCTACTTCGTTTCACCAGTGACTTCTCACTGCCCTATAAACTTCTCAACTATGCTTTAGACTTACTGTCGTTAATTTGTTCTGATATAGGGAATTCTTAATATCATTACATTTTTTTTTGGGGGGGGGCATCACTGCCCTCAGGTGGTGGGAGTAGGAGGCCCAACCCCACTGCTGGAATTGAACCTCCGTTCCAGTGGGCCGCAGTCCCGCGCACAACCACTACGCCACCAGGGCTCAGCCCAATATCATTACATTTTTACGTTAAAAACATTTAATGACTGAGTAACAATTCCATTTGGTGGTATACCAACATTTAGATTGCTTCTCTTTGGTTGTTAATTCTGAGTTAAACAACAGTGTGGGGGCTGAGCCCCGGTGGTGTAGTGGTTGTGCGCAGGACTGCGGCCAACTGCATTGGAGGTTCAAATCAGGCAGCAAGGCTGGGCCTCTTATTCCCACCACCAGAGGGCAGTGATTCCCCCCAAATAAACAAAAGTGTGAACATGTGCACATTTTAAGCCTTTTGACATATTGCCAACTTACATTTATTACGGGACTAGTTTTTATACTCAACATCTCTAAACTTGAACTCCACTTCATATACATGGAACTAAAACACAGTGTGAAAGGGCTTGTTGTACAACAATTCCTGGGCTGACTGGGCAACCCATCAAATTTGGTAAATATGATTCTTTTGGACAGGAGCGAATGCAATATCTAGCCCGAAGTAGAAATTTGAATGTAATCAACTGGTGCCACTGGATTATTAAGCCAGGAAGGAAATATATAGACCTTGTGTGAGGTTGTTGGAATGATGGGAGGTGGTTTCCACCCCTTTATCAGGTTCCTGTATGTTGTTTCTCCCATATCTGTTTTTGGCTTCTATATTGTATAACTTCTAATAAGCCAGCCAGCATGTAAAACTAAAACCTGCTTTCCTAGTTGAAAACTAATCTTACTGCACTCCTAATGGGAAAACAAGTGTTGATTATATTTTTACTTGTGACCCTTGACCAAACTCTACCTGTAAACCAGGTATACTCTTTATATCTGAATGAAATTTCACTTCCTTAATCTAAAGGCAGGACTCTTAGTCTGTATACTAATTTCCTTTTTTCTTTTTGAAGCTTTCAAGGATTTAATTCTACTTAACTTTATAATCAATGCTATAATCAATGCCCATGTTGGCAGCAGTCAGGAAACCGAACTGTGTATGAGGAGGTGCCCCCCAAAATGGAATTTTTTCCAAAATCTACGTTTTTTTAATATGTCAGAAGTGTGGTTGATGCCAATATTCTTTTTTTTTAATCATTTTATTTGGGATTCCTATTACGCTTATTACAGTCCATACTTAACATCCATTGTGTCAAACACATTTGTACATTTGTTGCCCTCATCCTCAAAACATTAGCTTTCTACTTGAGCCCTTGGTATGAGCTCCTCATTGCCCCTCCATCCTCCCTCATGAACCCTTGACAATTTATAAAAAATTTTTTTTATGTCTTACACTGTCCTATGTCTCCCATGCAGGGGACTACATGTAGATCATTGTGATCGGTTCCCAATTCTCCCCCACTTTCCACTTACCTCCCTGGTATCGCTACTGTCATTATTGGCCCTGAGGGGTTATTGTCCTGGATTCCCTGGTTCCAACTCTGCTCTGAACCAGTGTCTGGCCAGACATCCTCTGGTCCAGCCAGATTTGTAAGGTGGAGTTGGGATCATGATAGTGGGAGGAGGAAGGGGGGCAGTTAAAGAACTAAAGGAAAGTGGTATGTTTCATTGGTGCAATACTGCACCCCGACTGGCTCGTCTTCTTCCCATGACTCTTTTGTAAAGGGATGTCCAGTTGCTTATGATGGGCTTTGTGTCTCCACTCCACACTCCCCCTCATTCACAATGACAACATTTTTTGTTCTTTGATGCCTGATACCTGATCCTATCGACAGCTCATGATCACACAGGCTGGCGTGCTTCTTCTACGTGGGCTTTGTTGCTTCTCAGGTAGATGGCTGCTCATTTATCTAATTGAAGTAAATCGTAAGTGAACATGTCTAATTTTCCTCCCCTGATTTTGTTGGTGTTTTTAATTTTGTTTTTTTGGTTTTGGTCTTGTTTTATTTTCATTTGTTTTTTCTGCCCTCTCCTTTTATTAAAAAGTACCTATAGCTTGATTTTGTGTATATTTCCCTGTTTTAGAAATGAAATTTATTTAGCCATAGAACCAGCCGACAGATTAAAAAAATTATTTCAATACCAAGTAGATTCTGGGAAAATTAATACAGTGTACATATTCTTGTTTATAGACCTGGGGGTTTGGCATTGGATAAGGATCGGGTTTCTAATGTTTGTTTGGATGGTTAGTACAGGTGTTGTTTCTTGACTATTCTGATAATTCTGTGGCAGTTTAGTGTTCCTTATTTCTCTGATTGAAACATTTCCCTGACATTCCTAATTTTTTACTTCTTTTTTGTGGTCTGTTAATTTCTTTCAACAGTTTTAATTCCATACAATTCACATATCATCCAATTCAATAATGTAAACATACTAAAGAGTTGTGCTTTCCATGTCACAATTTTAGAACATTTTCTTCTTTCTTTCTTTTTTTTTTTTTTGGGGGGGGGGGCGCGCATCACTGCCCTCAGGTGGTGGGAGTAGGAGGCCCAGCCTTTGCTCCGTGGAGCTGGAATCGAACCTCCATCCCAGTGGGCCGCAGTCCTGCGCACAACCACTACGCCACCGGGGCTCAGCCCTGGAGCAGCTTTTAAAATGAGTCAAAAGGGAAAACAAAAGTAATAGGCTATTAAATCTAACTACATCTGTATTTAGTTCACTTATCAGTGTCCTCCTCGTCAATGGTCAGAAATTCACCAGAAGCATAATCAAGTAGGGACTCTGCAAATCCATATTGGGCATTCACTGTTCTTTATAGTCTTTTGCAAATTGGGTACTCAGAATGTAAGCTGAAACAGTACTTTCCTCCTTTCTTGGATTTCATTATTTGCAATCCTTGAATCACATAGGCTAATGTGCTTCTTTCATGCAGATTTAGCTGAGACCTCACTTAGATGGCTGCTTCTTTGAAGACAGTTTGCTAAGACTCCAGATGTTATTCTTTCGGATTGCTAGGCACCATCTGATTTCTTCACCACACTTTTCTACAGAACCCATATCTCCAGTGATCTCTTCATGAGGGCAAATATTAAAGAGGGCCATATGACAAGAACTAACTGGTTGAAAGAAAATGTTTTGAAAATAATGAGGGTAAGAAATGTACAAGTGTGTTTGACACAATGGATAGATATATGGATTGTGATAAGAGCTGTAGGAACCCCCAGTAAAATTCCTTTCTTTAAAAAAGAACTGGTCTTGGGCTGAGCCCCGGTGGCGTAGTGGTTGTGCGCGGGACTGCGGCCCACTGGGACGGAGGTTCAATTCCAGCAGTGGGGCTGGACCTCCTACTCCCACCACCGGAGAGCAGTGATGCCCCAAAAACAAAAAAAAAACCCCAAAAAAAGAACTGGTCTTAAGTTAGGGTTATTGTTAACTACCAACTCAAAATCCACTCATATATATGATTTATATATGCCCTTGGTTCACTTTAGAGACATCATTATTTTTTTATTGGGAAACATTATAAGTCATACTCATGGGGCATATGGTAATTCTATTGATAGTATCTTAATTAAGTCAATCTTAGAGAATCTCAAAAGCTATGTAAAAAGGAAAGTATACATATGTAAGATTTTTAAAATTTTTTTATTTAAAGACCCATATATAAGATTTAGTGTGTCCTAATCTTCCACTTCTTTGTGATAGTCATAATGTTAGAGCTTCTCTATTGTCAACTTTTAACTAATTATGTAATCTTATTAATACTTCCAATCTGTATCCATCTCTTATTTCTCCTGCTGCCCCCGTCTCAGCCTCCTCATCCTTTTCACGTCTCCTTGTGATGCTCCAAACCCTCCCCCTACCCTCTGTCCTGTTGAGTCCCGCAGGACTTGGTCCCTGGACTCTGACTTTATGCTCATTCCCTTGGTGCATTTCTCTGAGCTCAGAGTTCTTCTGTGTTTGCTGCTGGCTGTGGCACTGCTCCACTGGGATATTTCATAGGTATCTCAAACTCACCATTTCAGAATTGAGCTGACAAACTGATTGTCTCCTCTAAACATGGGTCTCCTGTTCTTTCCCCTCTCTGTTAATGACCTTGGCAGTCATCAGTGACTTCATTCTACATCAGTCTTTTTTTTTTTTTGGCATCACTGCCCTCTGGTGGGGTAGAAAGCCCAGCCTAACTCTTGGAGAGCTGCTTCTGGATTTGAACTGCCAGCCCTGTGGACCGCAGTCCCACACACAACCGCTACACCACCGGGGCTCAGCCCAGTCATTTTTTTAAAAAATAAATCATTTTATTCGGGGCTCATACAATTCCCGTCACGATCAATACATATGTCAATTGTATGCATACCACATCTGTGAGTCAGAACTGACTCAATGACACCTAGCAATTCTTGTCATTTCCTAAACATGAGGTCTTACATTTGCCCTTTGGTCATTGACTTATTTTACTCAGCAGCATGACCTTCAGGTTCATCCACATTCAAGATGTTTTGTGTCTTCATTCTTCTTTATGGCTGAGTTAGTAACCCATTGTACATAAGTGCATTCTGATAGTGGGAAGAGTTCATACTTTTATCAGATTTTCAAAGGATCTGTTAATACTACCCCCACCCAAACATTTTTTTTTTTTCCCACCCAAACATTTAAGAACTGTTGAACTCTTAAAATCTTCATGTAGTAGGCTTTGGCCCATGGAAGTGTGTGACTTTTTAACCTTGTTCACCATTTAGGCTGACTCTCTGGAAGGAAGAGACATTTAATATTTTATAAGTTTGCTTCTTGAAATTACTAATTCAGTTTTCAAGCTAATGAGCACTAGAATTTTTCCTGCTTACTTATGCAAATCTTGTTGTGGGTTGTGTTACAACTACATTTCTGTCTTTAGTACCAGGACCCTCTGGTGATCCTGGCATCAGTATTACCATGATCCTGATGGCCTGGATGGTGATTGCAGTCATCTTGTTCTTACTGAGACCGCGCAATCTGAGAGGATCGAATTTATCTGGGAAGCCAGCCAGCCCTCATCATGTAAGTGTGAAGGGTTATAAATCCATTTCAGTGGTAGAAGGGTATAAACTGGAGAAGGAAAGTTTGTTTTGAATAAAATCTCTAAATTAGCTAAAGGAAGATTGAACTCCTGGAGTAAAGTTTTCCTATTTAACCCTGATAAATCTTGGAGCCTCCAGTGGCTTCATCTACATAAATCACATACGGAAGTACAATTAGCCCCCAAATAATTGTAAAACAAATTTCAGTTTTTACTCACATGACAAATAGCAAGTATGATTCCACTCATAACTCAAAGCAATTCCCAGTCCTTCAGCCGCAGTTTTTTTTTGTTTGTTTGTTTGTTTTTTTGGGGAGTATCACTGCTCTCTGGTGGTGGGAGTAGGAGGTCCAGCCCCACTGCTGGAATTGATCCTCCGTCCCAGTGAGCTGCAGTCCCGCGCACAACCACTACGCCACCGGGGCTCAGCCCTCAGCCGCAGTTTTATTCACCTCATAAGGGTTGATCTCTTGAGTCTCATGCTTTAGAACCCCTTAACTCTTACCAGCTCCAGGTCAGTTGATTTTCTTCTCCCCTCTGTTTTGGCTATTAAATATAATAGGGCTACTGAGTCTGTCTGGCTAAATCCTGGCTTTTTGTTTTTATTTTTAATCCTGTTTTCTTGTGTTTTTGTGTTCTATTTCTCTCTAACCCATTCTTGCAGTTCTAGATCACAATAGATCACCTGAGCTGACAAATAGAGAGAGAGAGAGAGGAACTAATAATGGTGATAAATCTTGATAGTCATTTTTGTTGTCATGTGTGCCATCGAGTTGGCTCGTAGTGACCCAGTGTGATTGAGTAGAACTGCTTCACAGGGTTTGCTAGGCTGTCATCTTTACAGGGAGCACATCACTAGGTTCTGTCTTCCACAGAGCAGCAGGTGGGTGTGGGTCCCCAACCTTTATCTTAGCAGCGTAGCCCTTGCACCACCAGATCTTAATACCATTTTAGAACCTTCTAAATGAGAAACATGATTAAGCAACACAATAGGGAGTTTTCAGTACTCTTTTAATGGGACATCTTTGAGTCATAAAAACCAGAGTTCAATTATTTTTCATTTACATTTAACTTAAATATTACCTCTTTAAAAATATTTCCACAAGCCCCCCCAATAAAATGATCAATTTTTTTAAAAAGGGGGGGGGAGGGAAAGGGGAGGGTTTTTTTTAAAAGGGGCTTGTATCAAGGGCTCAGGTGGAAAATATTGGGAAATATATGTGGAAATATGTGTGCAAATGTGCTTGATACAAATGATGTACTGAATGTTGTAGTAGCTGTAAGAGCCCCCAATAAAATTAAAA